>PVIR01010435.1:27582-50083 GCA_004026965.1 Petromus typicus | reverse complement strand
TTACATTTTTTTAAATTATTTTAGCTCACTTTGATGTCCATAATGCTTTCATTCATCATAGGGAATTTGTACTTGCATACAATGTATCTTGATTCTTTTTTTCCTCATTCTCCATAATCACATTTTAAAGAAGTATAACTCTTCTTACATGCTGGAAACTCTTAAGATGAACTATTAAAAATCAAAGCTCTTGTTCTCTACAAAAATGCTTAATGTGCAATTGTTATGAGTTTAATTAGTAGGAGTTTGGTGACTAAGAAAACATGTTGCAGAACATATGGTGAATATATTCACATGTATATACTTCTTGGTGAATTTAACATTGTGGATATATCTAATCTGAATTTACATGAAATATAAATTAAATTGGTATAGCAGAGAGATATTGGATATGACAAAATACCTCTAAAGTTCACCTTAAAGCCATAGATAATACTTATAAAATGCCAAAATACTTTGCCCATGTAATATTAATATGTGTATAAATACCGAAAATATATACAGATAATCCAGTGAAACAACAGAGTCCCTGAAATGTATACAAGTATGTGTAATAAAAATAACATTTCAAATCAGTGGGAAAAAGATAGATTATAAAATAAGTGTTTTCAGTAATTACATAAAAAGTCAGAATCCTGTTCAAATCCTACAGCAAATTATGTTCATCTTAATATAATATTCAAATGCAAACAACCTTAAGAACTCAAAGAAACAGGAATAACAAGTGAAACTTTTATAACATAGTTATAACAAAATCCTTTAAATAAGTGACAAATGACTCAAAATTTAAAAGTGAAAGCACACATAAGTATTTTTTGAAAAAAGTTTTCCCTAAAAACCAGGAAACAAATTGAATTTTAAGAATCAATTATAAATAAACATACTGCCTAATTTTTAAGAGGTGAACGAGGGGAGTTAGCTCAGTAGTTCTGGCGCCTGTCTTGCAAGCGCAAGGACCCGGGTTCGATTCCCCGGTAACCACATAACAATACTGGGTGTGGAGACCCACACCCAGCAGCAACCAGTACCACATACCACAGTGCTGGGCGTGGTGGCTCACGCCTGTAATCCCAGCACTCGGGAGGCAGAGGCAGGAGGACTGCTGTGATGTGAGTTGGAGGCTGAGCTCATGGCCAGAATGAACCACAAAGTGAGACCCTGTCTCAAAAAACCTAAAAAAAGAAAAAAGAGGTGGAAGAAATAATAGTTATCATTTAAAATGAAATGTATCAAATGATTCATTCTCAATTTTAACTAGAGAACTAAAAATAATAATAATCTTTTGACAGTATATTCTTGGAAGTTGATGGGTTCAGTAAATTTTATCAAGATATGATATGGATGTATTATCAATTCCCTAAAATGAATGTATTTATTATGAATCAGAAATGTATACTAATGAAAAGTCTACTAAGAGATCAGTGTAATTCAGAAGAACATGTGTGCTACACCTATCAGGAATACTGTGCACACACCAGAAAAAGCAACTGAATTTCCAGAAATATTTACGTCTATGTGTAAGTTTATGTTTATATTTATGACTTAATTTTTATTATAGTAAAAATGGAAACAAAACAACTACTAATTTGATCACATACATCTAAAGAAAAGAGATACAAAATTAAAACTTACACCTAACTCATTCATATGAAATCTATTCTAATTGCATAAACTGAAAGCTAAAATAGAATGTCATAAATAGTATACACGCTTATAGTGCTATAGAATGAATCCACTTATATATGAACATATCAGTGTATAGATTTTAATTCTGAGAAATATTTGTACATTGTTGTATTTTTATTTCTAAGAAATAAAGTTATACATGAGTGCCTTTCAGTCTTACAGATTTTCCAAAGTGATGTGATGAATCTGAAATTACTTAAAGCGAAGTTTTCAACTTTGAATCAAATTATTACCTATGTATGTTTAAACCACTTTTTAATTCAAAAGTTGTTTCATTTAAATGTATTTTATTTCCGTTTCATTTCTCACTCTTCAAAGACAGAGATTATTCCAGTCATTTTATTTTCTAATTCTTATCTATGCAAAGCTATAAAATATGTTTATATTCCTTAATTTTTGGTTTCTTATTTTGTTTATTGTCTATTATCTTTTTTTGAGAGAGATAAAAAATTATCTCATTTACATACACAGTGTACTTTTACTTTTTTCATTTTAAATATAATACACATCTACTTTGAAGTTTGACATAAAAATTTAATAATTATAATTGTGTAATAAAGATTTTAGGGACATATAGATAAGTATAGAACTGTAAGTCTTTATTTATTTTTTCTTTATAAAGTTTCAAGTGTATCTCCTAACCTCTGAAGTGATGAAAAAGGGATTTTAATGACTTGCTGTGTTTCTTCACTTTTCCGACTTTCTTCTCACAAAGTTGTGAACTCCACTTTAAATTTTATGTTGTCGTGTTTCTCCTTTGTCCTTTAACTATAATTAGATCTCTTGTGTCATGTCAATGATCCATTCTCAAAATCAAAAACATATATATGGCATTTAAAATGAAGCCACAAGTATAGTTTTTGTAGAGTCAACTGTGGTGTTGGGCTCACATTTCCTTTCATACCATTTCGATGACATGAAATGGCATGACACCTCTGCTACTTTAAGGGAGAGTGAATATCCCTGGATTTAATTCTCCTTGATTTATTCTACTCTGATTTATCAGATTCAGGTAGAAATATCAAAGTTTTTGAGTTTCCTGATTTGTTAGTCTTTACTTCTCAAATCTTTCTTTAACACACACACACACACACACACACACACACACACACACACACACACTCACATACACACCTCTCATAGCTTCATTTAGCTTGTTGTATGGGATCAAAGGTCGTTTCACTGAGACAGTTGGGTGGTTGGGTTACTTCAGCATTTGGGCCACTGCAGAGGTATTCTAAAAAGAATAAATAGGTTACTGATGTATCCATACCGTATCTTTTCTCTGGCGTGAGAATCTGAATACGTATATGAGTTTTAGAATGTATGACAGATATTGTGAAATAGATAATATTCAAAGGGAAAAGGGTAGGGGTAAGTAATGAGAGAAAAGAAAAAATATGATGTTAAAAAAAAGAAAGACAGCATATGTATATATGGGGTGGAGGGTTGAAGGGTGGTTAGGGGAATGGGTAAAAATGTGAATAAACTCATGTCATATACTGGTACAAATTCCCAATGTTGAGTGTGATTGTGATGTGTATATAAAATGTACCAGTAACGAATTCAGTTTTAAAAAGACTATGGAAGCTGGATCAAGTTCCAAATTGCATGTTGTAAAATGGTAAAAAAATAATATACCAAATGGTATTTTATTTGATTGGAGAAGCAGGCAAATCCAGAAGGGCTAGATATGCCACGAACTACAAAGCACTGGAGAGGCCTGTTAGTCAAATATTCGTTCAGTGGACAGTGCAATTATTTTCTGGCTGAGGCATGACCTTGGTTTTGTCTCATTCTAAATATGGTCATGGAGTGGCCTTCTCTGGAATCGTTCATTTTTTAGTTCTATTTTTATTGATTTGGGAACATCATGACCTAACTACGAGCTGAAATGTTTTCCACTCTTTCATTCCTGCTTTTGGATAAGAGTCGGCAAACTCAGCCCAAAGAACACTGAATTGTGGGGTTCTGAGCCCCTACAAATCAGGGTATGTATCTTTCCCTTGAAATTTTTTTTTTATGAACTTGCGTGACAAGTCAATAACAAGTTAATGAGAAAGAGACAGAGAGAAACAGAAAGACAGACACAGAGAGAGAGATACTTAATCTTGCTCTTATGCCATTGAACAGGCCACATACTTTCTTAGGGAGCTCCATATGTAAAATATAACCTCAACTTTAACAGAATAATTTCAGCTCTTAAGGCAGAACAATAATATTTAGCCATTTAGAAGGTGAAGAAAGGCTGGCCAGAACTGAAAAAAAGCCCAAAGTATAATGATTAAATTGCTAATGTATGTAAATAGCTGGACAAGTTTTTCTCTTGCTCAAAATACTGTTCTATTTATTTGGAAGCACTTTTCTTCCACTTTAAAATGTCTCATTAGATACTCTTTCATCCAAAATGTTAATTCTCCTTCCTATTGCAATTAAACCAACCACTAGTCATTTCTGAGATGAGAGCACATATTCCTAAGTTAAATTTTATTTGAAGAGCTGAATTAAGCAGACAGTGGGTTTATTTTTCAAATTTCTGGTGAAATGATCAATAGACTTGCTAGTGGAAGTAATTTAAAGGTCTAAAAACCCTATGATAACATTTTGTGCAAACTGAAAATTGGTCAGAAAGATGTTTATATTTCACAAAAGTTAAAAAAATGTAAATCGGATAAACATGTGTTGCCCCAGTGATATTTACATGAATGATGTATTGAATATTCATTGAATATTCACTGTAACTTGGTTTTCATGTAAAAGAGAAGATTTGGGGCCTTCTATCCTAGTAGCTTTGGGTTACTAGCTACATGACCTTGGTGAAATCATGTGTATCCACAGTTATACCAAATATGAGTCCCTTTATAAGCACAATGGCAGAAATTAGATCAAGAAACAAAAAGGTGATAATAGCAAGGAAATTTTATTTGAAGAAGAGAAGGTCTATATGAATGAGCTATTGAAGAAATGAAATAGTTTTGACTTCCTGCTTTTATCAGTCAGCGCTCATATCTCTCCTCTTCTATACCACAAGAGACTGTCTAACACATGGAAGGTATGATCTGCTTTGCAGCAGCAGCCTCACTAGTACACTGTGCATAGTAGGTAAGAATGTAGCTAATTTCTTAACTTAAGATATAAGGCAGCAATTGGTTCTTTTTTATATTTTTAAATAAAATCTACATGGATTTAATCTTAAACTCAACCTCAAACTCACAGCAGTTCTCCTGTCTTGCTTCCCCAGTGCTGGGATTATAGGCATGAGCCACCACGCCTGGCACTGTGGTATGTGGTATTGATTGCTGGTGGGTGTGAGTCACCACCCCCGGCGGCATTGTTTATATGGTTATCAGGTATTGAACCCAGGTCCTTGTGCTTGCAAGGCAAGCACCGGAACCACTGAGCTAAATCCCCAGGCCTTTGTTATTCTTTACAAAGCCCCAAATTTTACTTAGTATAAAGGTTCCCCCCCCTTAGGTTCTTTGTGCATATGTGATTTTTTTTAAACTTTACTATTTAAAGTTGTTCTAACTTTTAAAGAAGCTTGCAAGTGTTAACATGGGTTTTTGTGTTGGTGTTTGTATTGATCAGTGCCATTTTTCATGGCAGTAAAATATTTAGTTCCTGTGCAAAACCACTGAAAATACATGAACCATATACCTGGTCCTGTATACATAGACAGTGGAAATTGTGGGCAAAACTAAGTTAACATTTATTTCACTTTTTGCTCTGTACACATTTTATCAACACAATAACCTTTGGCTTAACAGTATGTGTCGAGGGAGTAAAGGAAGGAAAAGTAGCCCTATATTTCCTTTTCCTTCTACATTATCATTGTCAGTGGAAGAGCAGTAGTTGGCTACTACAAGGCAGGAACATATGGAAGAAAGCATGTGGTGGCATTTCCTTGGTCATTAGTGTTTCTCAGATTGGCACTGCCACCTACTTTTGTTTTTCACGATCAGCTGTGTTTCTTAAGAAAAATACAGCCATTTATTCCTCCTGTTAAAGACATTATGTCCTTATCTGTTACCTATTTGGAGTTAATTGTGATTGTACCAGAATTCTGTGCTCATGAAATCATAAAAATGCCCAATATGAACACAGTAGCAAGGAGCATTCGAGAGATGTGTGGTATGAACCACCTTTGTTCATGAGAATGCTCTATCTATTGTCTCGGCTGACTTCAAAGACACACAACACAAGTTCAGAAATAAAACTATCAAAATTGCAGTATTGTAACAGCAGAGTACTGAACCAAGAAAAGGTCCCTTCTGAATACAGAATCTTGTGCAATAAGATACATCTTGCACTCATGAAGCAGGCCTGTGGATATGTCAGAATTGTAACTGAAATGTTTTGATTAGTAGGAGAGATTTGTTCAGACTTCTCAGAACCTTTATTCTTCCGTGTGCTTTACAATCTCCAAAAGTGATATAAATTTAGCCCTCACGGCCTCTAGGAATAAAAAGAGATGAACAGAACTTCTGAACTTAGTATGTGACCCTGAATTGAGAACACCTAATGGAGGTGAGAAATTATAATTCATAGATGATTTACTGAGTACCCTACTAAAGCAAAGGGAGACAAGGATTATTGAAATTAAAATGTGTTCCAAATTCAGATACATAACTGTTAATGGACCATTTATGCTCCTAAATGTAGGATATGTTTATTATACACATTGTAGAAAAGTAAGAATCACCTTTCAATATCATCCATATTTATACTAAGGGTTATTTGATTTCCTGGGAATATACTTAAGTTGACAGCTTTATCCTAAAGTTCTAACTTTTTCTATTAATTGTGGCTCATGCCTTCAGCAATTATTTCCAACTTTGAAAATGTACTGCTCTAAGAAGTGAAAAATGCAAGTCCCAGAAAGTCTCTTTATTACTTGCTCTACTGACTTTTCAGTTGCTACATTCTACATACGGAGAGGTTTTCTACTTTTTCACATCATAAGCTTATATGACAGCTAGAAAAAAAGACAAAAAAAGAATAATGACTACCCACTGTAGGAGAATCTAGGTACAGTTTCGAATGTAAATGTTCTTACTGATTTTTTAAACTCTAGTGTAATTGACAGACTCTACAGTAACCCAGATTGGTAGTAACTAAAACCTGTTACATCCCTAATAATGCTCAATGAACCATGGGAAATGAATAGGTGGATACAGTCCAGTTGCTAGAAAATAGTTGTTTGTTACTGACTTGTCTGAGAGGAAATGAACACTCTCATTTATCAGGGACAGAGTAGAAAGTGTTTCCTCACTGGTGCATTTCCAAAAGCTCTGTGCTCCTTGAATACTGATAAGGATGTAGAAATTAAAGGGTAAAGCACATAAATAATGTCGACTATCATGCATTATGTTATGAGAGCCTATACTTTTATTCCTTTTGTAAGTACAGTTTTCCCAGTCCACAAATCTAATACATTCTATAATATTTATTATAAATAACATTGAGTAAGGTAGCATTTAGTTCCTTTAAAATGCAAATTGCTAAGAGAAACAGAATTGTCATGGGGTTCATATGAGCAGGTCATAAAACAGCGTAAAATCAGTAGCTTTCAAACTTGACTGCACATTGGAACTTTTACAAATAATGACGTCTGAGTCCTCTTTCCACAGATTCTGACTTAAGTGGCTTTTGGTTCCAGTGTCACAGTTTAAAAATTTCCCTAGTGACTCTAATATACATTCAATATTGAAAAACACAATAAAATTAAAAGAGATTCTGTGACAACTGAAAAGCAACTCCACTACTTTTTCCTATTTCTTTTATTAATTATTAAAATATCTCAATTCAAATTCTTGATAGAAGGTTACTGTGTACCTCTTTTGGTACAAGGAATCATTGTAATACTGGTTATCTGAGCATATGCTCTTAACTTTCACAATCAAAAGAGGAAGACAGACTTCATATTCAGATCCAGGCTGCATAAAATATAACATAGCAATATTATAATACAGTAATTTAATTGATGTCATCTGTCCATTCACCCACCCATCTGTGCACCCAGTCACCCAGTCATCTGTGTGTCCATCCTGCAATTCTCTCTGACCAACAGGAGAGGTGGTTGACAAATGTTTGTGTTACCAACTCACTGGCAGTGGGAGTAATCACCAGACTTTGGAAACAGATAGATAAATAGATTTAATTAAAGGAGCAACCTCTACTTGATTCACAAAAAGGTGGGGAAAAGGTGCATTTAATGTGGAAATTATTCTCTGCTATTCTTTTGGGTCACCCTTTCTAGGCTTTTTGTGACACTCTGTACCCTACAGGCTGCCATTTAAGAATGATATCAGATACATATTATTAAATAAGAATAAAATTTTCAAAGGGAAAAGGGAAAGGGGGTTGGGGGAAGTAAAAGAGGGAGAAAAAATTGATAGTAAAAAATGGAAACAAAGCACATATATATGGATTGGGGGTGGGAGGGTGGGCAGGGGAAAGGGAAAAATAAAAATTAAAATATGTCATGTACAGTACAAATTTTTATTATTGAATGTGGTCATAATGGATGTAAAATGTGCCAATACACTCAATCAAAAAAAAATTAAAAAGAACTACAACAGAGTTTCCTGTCGATTTCCAGTTGAGAGTGGCCAAGGTATGTGGGTAGACAAATGTTAAGAGTGTTAACCTTTTGGGCTCCCATAGGATCTCTACAGGTTCTATACTCTGGCCCACTCTGAAAGAATGATTTTTTGTTAGCTCTTTCTGGTGTTTCTCTCAGGCTTGGCTATCTGGTTCAGGAATTTCTTTGACTTAATCTTTTAGTTTGGTTAGCACTGGGGCTGTTTCTGACTCTTGTTGGCTTCCCCAACTCTAACCACATCTCTGTGATTGATCCATTTTGTAAATGCTACTCACAAACTCTCCCACTGTCAAACTTCTCCTTCTCCTGTGAAGATACTGATGAAGTTGATTTGAGAATTTGTGCAGTCTCTACCTTCTTACAAAGTTACTATGTTTCTTAGTATATTCATATTCTGAGACTTTCTATTCCCCTTTGTTAATATATTTTATCTTTTTGATAGTGACACATCTTCATTGTGGGCCACCTAATACCTACTGGCTAGAGAACATACTTGGGGCACTATTACAAGGGACATAACTCTAATTGCCATAAGTGAAACTGTCCAGGACATAAGCATCTGTAATGATTCCTTGTGTACAGCTTTCTCCCCCACCCCCCGAAACTGTGACAAAATGCAGATTTTCTAGGGAACATTTTGACATTCTACTGCTATAGAGATTGTGCTGACACAAAAAGTATTCAGCTAAAAGTATCTCAAGGCATTCTCCTGCTCACATTTTGGGTCACATTCTTTTGCCTTGTGAAGTTTTCTAGGGAGAGATATACAGTTACAGTGACAGACTCACGTTTTGAAAACTAGTTCTGTGAGAGGGAGAGAAAGAGAAAGAGAAAGAGAAAGAGAAAGAGAGAGAGAGACAGGGAGGGAGAAAGAGAGAGAAGGAGGAGGAGGAGGGAGAGGAGGAGGGAAACGGCAAAATGAGGAAGGCCAGAGGCTCATGGCTAGGAGTAGGGCAATTTTTTTTAAAAAAGCTTTATTAAGAGAGACTTGAAACTACCAGTAGTTTCTACTGACCAAAACCAAAAAGAGAAAAATGAGTCTTTTAAAAAAATGAATTTTGCTTTATAGTGATGTGATTAAGAGGTTCAAGTAAAGGTGTGAAATCGCCTATGAAGCCTACGAAGTTACTTTTCACAAAATATCAAAAACAGAACATAAGTGTTAAAACTTTTCAAATGTTTTAGGACCTTAATCAAGTTTCTTGAATCTTGTTCCTTCGGTTTATTGTCTGTTATCACCTGCTATCTCCACCCCTATTGATTATTTACGAATAACACTTACTAGTAAAATCACTCAAATGAAATTTCTGAATACTTCCTAATACACAAAAGTACAAGACAATTGAGGAGCTAGTGATTCACTCATAGATATTAATGGATGGGGAATTTCATAGCAAAAGAGGAAAAAGTAAGTTGAGAGACAAGACAGTGGTACCTCAGCACACATTCATTCTATGATTTTGGAAATGATACTTACATCTGTGTCTGAAAGTGGTCCTATTTTTCAACCCAGGCAGAGATTGAAAACAATGACAAAATGTTTCCAAAAGCTTCTGGTTGCAAATCAAATCATTGGTGAACAAAAGTATTCATGAACCCAGGAACCATCATAAATGTCTTGCAGAGGCTTTCTCTTCACCTACACTCTTGTGTTTTTTTTTTTTGTTTTCTTTTTTTTTCCGAAAACTATTTTGGTGAGTATGTATGAAGTCTAGGTATAGAAACAAGTTGAAAAATCTGAGAAAGAAGTTCATTTATACTGAATCGCCAATATCAAGGAGAGGATATAGGATATTAATAGCTATAGTGTTTATAATAGTGATCAGATTTTGAAATACTATATAGCAGTATAAATCGTGAATTATGGGTATATGTAAGAACATGGAGTAGTCATAAAATAATAATGTAGATTAAAAACATTGTCTCCACATTGTCCCCTTTCACCTTATTTTACATTGAGCATTTTCTATTTCACAATATATAACATACAATGCTAGGACTCATTTACATCTTCATTTTCTCATAACAGAGAAAAGATGCGATATGTATCTATCTGTGGTGGAGATTGTAACAAAAAAGTAAGGAAACAAATTTTATATATATGGGGGGGTGGTAGGGTGGGTGGGGCTATGGGAAAAAATGAGAATTAAGTTGTGTTTTATACTGGTACAAATCCCCATTATGGAGTGCAATCATGATGTGTATATTTAATGTACCAATAAAGATAATTAAAAAAAAAAAAAAAAAACATTGTCAAAGATTCCCACTTTTTTTCTAAAGGGGCTATCTGGTAAATATTTTAGGCTCAAATGCCTATTGCCAAAACTTATCTATATTACATCACTAATATCTATAAACATGAATAAAAAGGTGGAAAGGGAAAAAACAATTTACAAAGTTATTTTCTGACCCATGGCTGCAGTGTGCTGATCCTACATTGAACAATTTGCTAGAAAGCTAAAAGATGCAAAGATTTCATCAAATCTCGGCTCTGTGTGATGATTACCTCTAGCAGGGAGAGGAAAGCAACAGAATGAAGGATGAGTGTGAGAGCCCACAGGTTCATGTGCCAGTTAGTGGCAGTATTTTAGCTCTTGGTTCATGGATGCATTTGTTACATCATTATGGTTTATAACTTATATATTACTGTTCAGTAAATTTCCAGGAAAAACTTAAAGGAAATGTTTGCCTCCAAACTGAGAGGTACCAATCATCCAAAGAATGACTCAGATAAATCCAAGTTGGTTGATGAATGAGTTTATGGGGGAATCATTTATACGGTGGTAGAGGACTACTGCTCTGCTGTAGTTGCCAAATCCCTTTTCTAAACTACTGTTCTATGTTTTGTTTTATTTGTATTGTTGCACTGAGAATTGAACCCAAGGCCCTTGCATTGGCCTTTTTTAAAATTTTGAAACAGTGTGTTTCAAAGTTATTCAAACTGAGATGAAACAAAGGATCCTCCTGACTCAGACTTTCAGAGTGCTAGGGTTGCACATATATGTCATGATGTCCAACTGTTGCTGGTAGCACAGGATTCTAAAGTAAACAATAAAAAGCAGAAGCCAAAGATAAGAGTCCTTGGGAAGAGTTATGCATATGCATTCTTTCCCAGCTAAACCTTGTCAGGATCTCTGGAGATTTTGACAATCACTGCCAAGCTGCAGTAGTAGATAACTTTGTTCAGGTACTGTCTAGCACTCAGCCTCAGCCTGGTCTTGGAGCCCCCTATACAGCTAAACATTTATCCCCTGCAAGATGGAGTTATTTGGCTAGAGTTAGGTAGACTCTTCTCCCTAATATTACATACATTGTTTTATGTATCAAGTATCACATTATAAGAAGGGAAGAATTCACTTAAAATTGGGGAAAAATTAGAAGTCAGCATAGAGTTTGTGAAACATTACAGCAGTTTTCCTTAAATACAGTCTGCATGCCCATTGTGTTTGATACACAATGTTAAATATATATATATATATATATATATATATATATATATATACACACACACACATACATACATATATATGTTTATTAGCTAGGATCTACTTGAGAATGCTACTTATTGGTTTGACTAAACTGTCACCCCATTAGTTTAGCTATAACTATCCATATTCATTGATTTGCTGAAAAGGTTTTGATGCCTTTAACAAAATGGAGATGAGCTTATGTTTAAACTTTATTTTGAAGTGGATTTTGTTACTTACTGAAGCTCTTAGATAGCATCGAAGACAGGTCCATCATACTACTGAAGTAGAGTATTCAGAAAGGAAGCTAAGTAGTAACAGAGAAGTCAGGTACATTGAGCAAGACTCCAGCTGAATCTCTGGGACAGTGACCCGGATCTTGACTCACCACCAGCACCATGGTGGTGTGCCTGCATTGCAGTGCTCTTCTATAACAGGATGCACAGCTGTTTCCTTAGGGCCAAGGAGGGATTTATCCTGTAATGGGTTTTCCGGGTGAAGTATCTCATTTTAGATTCTTCAAGCCCTGAGATAACATCCTTGTCACTGCCTCTCTCTGATGGTTCCCCATTCAGTAGTGCTCATTTAGTTGTAGTACACTTTTCCTCACAGTCAACAGTTTTTCCTTTGTGTAATTAAGTCTCATTTTTTTTTCTGGATAGACCCATTTGTGCCAGAACTCTTCGGCTGCCTTGAAGCTTGTACCATTGGGTTATTTTTAGTGTTATCTCTTTCCTTTCATTAGCACAGAGCTAAACTGTGCATATTTTGTTCTTTCAGCTTTACACAGATTAAGATCTAGCTCCTTAGTCATTTATTTTAACCGATGCATTGAATTTCCTGAAGTTTATTTAAATCCTCTACTTCACTCTGATATGGCCAGAATAAATAAAGCACCATTTTCTCACATCTAATCACCTACCCCGAGCGCTGGTAGGTGTAAGTATTATAAATCTCTGTGACTTCGCTGATTCGCTCACTTGGTGGGTGAGCTCTGAGCCAGAGTATAAATCCAGTCAAGTTTTTTGGAATATCTTGAGTCTCTACTTTAGCCTCCCTTTCCCCAGAGCATCCTCTCTTTTACGCCTTTTTAGTTTTATGCTTTCACTCACACTTCTATGTACATAATTTAAAATATTCTGTACATATTTTAAAACATTATCAGGATAAAAATAGTCCATGATTAGTCATTCTTTCTTTCACAGAAATACATTTCACTTTTGAACACAGTTATCTCTTGTTATGTACACAGACCAGGTGTATGACCCTCTCTGAGAACTGAATGATAGGGCCATTTTCCATATCCTGGAGGTGGTTGCAAAGTCCACAAGAGACTGCCACAGAAGGGATCATGCTTGTGCACTCTTCCTGGCCTCATCAATATTCTCCTGATGGGAAACTGGAGGGGTGAATGTCCAGCTCCAGTTATCCTCAGAAGTGTAGACTGTGAAAGGATCCTCCCTTTCTGGAGTCAGCTTATCTTTTGCCTTCATCTTGGAGCTGGGAGTGAGATATACCTTTGACAAGCAGATGTGGTATGCACACTCTTGGGTTTCAGTTCATCCTTGAAACTCACTATGGTGCAAGTTATTTGCCAAGGGTGTTTTTCTTCCTCTCAGCACACTTATTTTTAAGTGCATTACTTTTAACATCTTCCCAAAACTCTTTTTTTATTTTTTTATTTTTTTATTTTTTTTTGAGACAGAGTCTCGCTTTGTAGTTCAGGCTGGCCCTGAGCTCACTATGTAGCCCAGGTGAGCCTCAAACTCACAGCAGTACTCCCTTCTCTGCTTCCCTGAGTGCTGGGATTACAGGTGTGAGCCGCTACACTTGGCACAGTGGTATGTGGTATTGATTGCTGGTGGGCCTGAGTTACCATGCCCAGTGTCATTGTATGTGGTGGCTGGGATCAAACTTGGGACATTGCACTTGCAAGGCAGGCGCTGGAACTATTGAGCTAACTCCCTGGCCCACCATAACTCCCTTTAACCCATATGATATTTATTCAAACATCCAATCTTGTCCCTTTATTTCTACCTGGATTTCATAGGCCTTGGTGGTCTAGTACAGACCATATTCCTATACTCCATTATATTTTGATCTTATAAGTAGGAAATATATTGTGCCTTTGTTTATTGGTTTAAAACTTCTTCTAAAACTGAAATCACCTATAGCAATGTGAGGGACATATATATTCTCTTTTCTTTCTATATATTCTTTTTATTTAGTGTGCAAGTGTTCAGGTACAGTCTATACATGTGCTCATCTTGCAAAACATTAGTAGCAACAAGCCAGTGTTAAATAGGCATGAATTGTGATCACAAATTATAAAGTGTGCTTCCTTATGCTTATATGATCTTTAAATATTCAATTTTAGCTAAATTATACCTATAAGGTAGGAAAATAGCAATTCTTCCTGAAAAACTAGGCCTAGAAACCTTAGTCTCTCACTTTAGTTTTAGTAACAATCAGCTGGACCTACATAGGACCTCTCCCTTTAGAGGAGTGAGGACAGTCCACTTTGTTACACCTATTGCTGAACTGTTTTCTCTTACATACTATGTCATGATTCTGTATTACAACTTCACATTTTGCTATGAAATAAGCTTCATGATAGAGTACACTTTCTAGTATCTCTGTAGCCGATTGGATAGCTTCTCATTTGACCAGTTGTTCTTTACTATATTCAGTTACCTGTCCTTTGATCTCTCAGTCATGTTTTCAATACTTATACATCCATTAGTATTTGAAAATAAAATAAATCTATTCCCTAAAAATTGATTGTAATTTGCATGTTATCATGTGAATATGTTTGCTTGCCTATATATACATGTATGTACACATAGCTATGTAGTTATACCTTTGTTTGAATCTCTTAGTGACTAGCAATGAAGGTATATTTATTAATCTCATTTGTTTTTCATTCTATAACAATACATTCAGCAAGTCATAAAATACAGTTTTTGTGCTTCCTAATTTATTTGTAATTAATATGCAGTGTTTGTGCATCAAAATAGGCTCTATTACTTCCACACTACAATAATCAAAATAATACAATGATTAATACTAAATGTACATTCTCTCAGTAGCAGTTAGAGAGCACAATTTATTGGTCATGTGCTTAACTGTCATACATTTAGGATTACTTCTTTGTTTGGATTTTATTTTCACTCTGTTCTATCAGTTTTACATTGGAACCTGTTATTAATAAAGCTAACTGCTACCAAAGGTAACAAATACACTTCACTCCAAAGCAGAATTTCATCATTCATTTAATAAACTCACATGATTTGTGAGCAAAAGGTTTTATTATGGATAAAGGATCAAAATGAAGAAGCAGATAATACTCTTCTGTTTAAACTGTAGGGCAGTGCATCATGGTTGTATTAATGTAATATTGTGTATTACATGTCCAACAGTAAAGATACAGAAGAAAAGGCTAATGTGGGGGTATCTTTCCATGTCAAGTTTGAGTCCAGCTTGGGCCACTTGATGAGACCTGGTCGTAGGAGGAGGCAAGTGTGGCTCAGTGACAATCTCCTGGCCTAGCCCTTCCCACACACCAGTACAAAAGGAAATGAGTAACTCTGCTTGTACTGGATAGAAGGCAAAGGGAGACATATTTGAAGTGAAACTCAAAGATTGTAAGAATTACTATGTAGAGAAATAGGAATATGGAAGCGTCGGAGTTGCCCTGTGGGAATAAGAGACATGCACCTGCACATGTTTAGCAGAGTGCAAGTTTGTATTGTCTTGGGACCGTATTGGAAAGTTGTGTTTCTGAAGTGTTCAGTACAGAGGGAAAGTTCCACAAGTGGATCTGTAAAAGTGAGCCAGGACTGAACTAGGAAGACATTGAGAAGCATATCAATGGCTTGAGTATAGGTTTTACAATGTTTTAATTGTATAAATGACAAAAGCTCCTTGTACTCAGGTGTTTAGAGGGTAGTAAGTAGAACAGTATGTGTAAAATCAAGACAACAGCACGTGTTTCACTAGCACCTTTGGAGTTTCTCAGTACTTTCAGGTGTTTGCTGATTTTTGTACCCTTAGTTATATAGTCAATCGGTTGAGGATGGCACACCATGATCAGTTTCCAGTAGAAGAAAATGAGAGAGGAGCAGGTAGAGGAAGAGTGAGAGAGGGGAGCTGGACACAGCCCTTTGCTGCTATGTCAACCTCTGTAATTTTTAGGAACTCGAAGAACATAGACCTGAAGAGGAGCTAAATAGAATCCAGTTCCATTATGTTTGCACACCAGCTCTACTTTCCAGCTCTACAAGCAAACGATCAATATGGTTTGGACGGAGTGGATATAATTTGGTGGAGCTATAATTGAATTTCCCCCCTTCTTAATATCATTACACCTACAGAACATCTCCAATTAAGTATTCCCACATCAGTCTCAAAATTAAATATCCCAAATGGAACTCATTATCTCCCCCCCATAAACCAGCTTCTCATGATGGTTTCCCCTTTCTATTAAAGGCATCATTGCCTCCAACCTCTTAAATCTGAAATCCCTGGAGTCATTTCTTTTCTTCATTCCATTCTTCATCCATAAATTCAGTCGCTGAATGTTGTTGACTACTCTAAAATCATTTCTACAAGCAGCTTCTTTTCCATTGTGAATAGGCATTTTAGAATGCACTCGGAGAACCCAAGGAGTTAGCTATAAATAAACAAATTAGTTGCCAGTAGTGTCAGTTCTCTGTAGAATTACAATCTAAAGTTTGAAAGCAGTTTCCTCCATCCTATGTTATTAATACCACTGTAATAATAAGAAGCACTTCTCCTTACATGTGACTTCTTTCCAGATCTCTTCAAGACATTGAAATACATTTTACAAAGCACTTATGTTTGCTTTATCTGGAAAGAGGTAATGCTGGTTAGAGGATACATGGCTGTAAGGCTAAGATCTATAAGGACATTGTCTGAGGAATTTGGTTGAAATAATGAAGTAAACATTAAGTGTTAAGTAATTTCTTGGAATACGACTCTGTACTTTTACTTGTTGGATGTCACTGTTAATAATACTTTTATAAATCACGCATATAAGCCTACTCACATATACAATGCAATAATAAATCATGGCATTAAATAGACAAATATACACTTTAAACAGGAATTGCAGAAAAAAAACCCACAGCTATCTTCCTAGCAAGCAGTGCATCATGGGATAAAATTTTAACAAATATATAAACATTCACAAAATACTTCATCAAACTATTCAGCTTGCAATGAAAGAATGGTCCTTAGAACAAAGAAGAAATAATATCAAAATTACTTGCAAAGACAATGATAATATTGTGTCATGGAATATGATTAGAACAGCTTAACATTTCAAATATTTTATAGAATATTTTATCGTATGAAATTAATATGCAAATTGTTACGAATATTATTCAGTAGTATTGACTATTTTATTCAAAGGCCAAAAGTGTATACATCTATGATGGCCTAAAATATTTTGAGGGGAGTGAGGGACATATTTTCTCTAGGAAAATAGAGGCTACCTAATATGTGGGAGAGTATATTTTACATGAGGTTAAGAAAATACATCTCTTGTTTTTTAGCCAAATAATTTTGTCTCTGTACCATGTTGCCTTAAATATCATGTTTGGTGACCTAATTAAAGTGATAAAAGTTCCAGGAGGATATAAGAGCAACTTTTTAGTAAGATTACCATCAAAGCTAAGGATGGAAGGAATATGGCAACGGAAACCTGTATCTGCTTCAGGGCATTTATAACCTACTTGAGAAATAAACATAAATACCTAAAAATCCAAAGATTGTATCCATTTGGCCAAGAGATTTTTCTCCTATAATTTGTGTTTGGTTAAAAAAAGACTTGTCACCTCTAAGTAGACAGTATCTGTTTTATAATTTTCTTTATATATGTAACAAAAATATTTATTGGCCTCTTATCTTCTGCTCGGTAAAAGAAACAAGCACTCTGTCAAAACAGATTAGTTTTAGAACAGACAAGGATGATTGGGAAAGGAAGGATTTGAGAAAATCTTAATGATATGAAGGTTTTTCCTCACATAAGCAGGGCTTCCAAGTAGACACAGAGACCCAAATGATTTACTGATAGGTATTATGACAACTCTAAGCCAGTAAATTCATTTCTGCAGTAATTTATAGCTAGGCTTTGTTGAGAAATGAGTATGTACCAGACACTAAACCAAGACTCTTGCATTTAGTATATTTAGAAATCATAAAAGCCTAGGGAATTTGAGACAGTAATTATGCCCATTTTATTTTAATAGGCAAATGTCTATCTATCATTACATATTTATTATATACAATATGTTTTGATATATGTATACATTTTAGAATGGCTCAATCAAGCTAATTAGTATGTACTCCCTCACATAGTTATTAAGTTTTTTATGAGAATGCTGAAAATCTACTCTCTTAATTGTTTACAAAAATACAATGTGTTATTAACTATAGTTACTATGTTATACACTCGGGTTCTAGAAATTATTCTCTTTTCATTTGAAATTTTGTATCTGCCATCTTCCCAGGCTCTTCTGCCAGCCTAACTTTGGGTAACTACTCTCCTACTGTCTGCTTCTATGTGTCAGACCACTTCAAACCATGTCTAAATTAAATTCCGCAGCGTTTTCTTCCTCTGCCTGGCTTATTTCACTTAACAAAATGTCCTCGAAGTTTATTCACGTCGTCTCACATAATGGGATTTACTTCCTTTTAAAGTCTAAATAGCATCCTACTGTCTATCTATACGACATTTTCTTTTCCATTCTGTATTTGCTGAGCATTTAGATGATTTTCCTTCCCTGACTGCTGTTGATAATGCTGCAAAAATGGGAGTACAGACAGCACTTAACATACTGGTTTTCTTCATTTTGGATAAAGACATACATAGTAGTGGACAGCTGGATGTATACATAGAAAAAAGATAAGAAGATCCAGGCTTGAAGATGTAACCAATCATTATCCAATAGCTGATCAGTGACTAAATGATCCTAAGTCACATAATCTCTGTGTTTTATTTTCAGTATAATGATATTTCTTCAACTCAGTGCATCCCCCCCAATGTTCTTTTCTATAGTTGTAACCATTTATTAAAGGGTAAAGTATTTTATAATTTACATTGTTTTATAGGCATACAGTGGGATTGAAAAAATCCCACAATTAAGTTATTTAATATTAGTTTCTTTTGTATATTATTCTTTTATGTGCTATTTTACTAAGAAATGTTTATGTATTCTTTATAAAGCCTGTGTAGAAATGCTCGACATGTTTATACAAGTTACACTTCCATCAACTATATTAAATTACTGATAGTTTTATGTAGTGCATTAACTGGATTAATAATAAGGTTTAGTTACTACAGAAGCAGAAATTAATGCCTGCTGAAATGTATTTTACCAAACTTAAAAAAAACCCCACCTATATGGTTGGTTAAAAATAATAATAATAATAATAATAATAATAATAATAATAATAATAAACATGTTTTCATTTTAGTTTGCTTTTATTTATTTATTTTAGACAGGGTCTCACTTTGTAGTTCAAACTGGCCCTGAACTCATTATGTATCCCAGGTTAGCCTTATGTTCTCAGGATTCCTCCTGCCTCTGCCTCCCAAGTTTGGGATTTCAGGCGTGAGTCACCACGCCTGGCATTATGGTATGTGGTACTGGTGATTGAATTTGGGACCTTGCACTTGCCAGACAGATGCTGGAACTCCTCGGCTAAATCCCCAGCCCAAGTTTGCATTTATCTTTGAATGAAAGCAGGTGAATGTATTTTCAGATTTTTTTTATATTCTTCTGTTCATTTCCTCTGTATGTCACAAAATCACTTCTAAAATTGTTTTAGAACCAATTAATAGATGAGAATCAGTCCATTTTTATCACCAATAGCATTATTCAGAATATTAAAATCTGTCCATTTATTTGAATTACCAGTATGACTAATTTTGTGGTATTTCCAAAGGTAAACTAAACAAATAAGAGAAAGGGGATGAATTCAAAAGTCTTGACCACACTGAAGAACATGCTTTAGGACTGAAGGCAGTTCTGAAGAGAGGTTACAGAACACAAACCAGAAACTCCTCCACCTCTGGAACTCTACACAGGCTGTTCCCTGAACAAATATGCATCATTACATTGTGTGGTGGAATCCTTTCCTCCCTTAAATTATACTTTTTCAAGAATTCTTTCTTAGATTATAAAATATAGACTAATTATTCCTTCCCTGGACTCTATTCTACCTTAACCTTCATTATTCCTCCAATAACATTATTTAATTGTCTATTTATATTTGTTTTGTCATCTAAATATTATTGCCTATAATAAAGTTCCAGGAAAGCATGTAAATTATAGGTACTGTTTTATCTGCTCTGTCTCATCTATAATGTAGTGTAAACAATCAGATAATAATTGTGGATTTGAATAAGTGAAAAAATGCGTGTAAGTTCTGTGTTCTTTGTCAAAAACTGAAGTGCTATTACTCAAAATATACAGTTCCACTAGACCAAATTTCATATGAGTTTTCACAGTGTGGTGAAGAGATTGAAGGATAGGAAGAAGGAAACAGAGAGAAGAAAGAAGAGGGGTTATGCAGAGAGGGAGAGAGTAACATAGAGAATAAAAATTTAGATCTTCTCGAAGCACAGAGATAGGAATTCTACACTTTGTCATGATTTCATGCAAATGGACTTCATAGATACAGACACCACGTTGTTAGGTACCACTGATGCTTTGAGATAATGGTAACAAGAGTAATATGAGGCTTGGATATGTCATTGATAGATGAGTGCAAAACTCAGAGAAACTTTAAAAAATATTTTGAAATCTCGTTTTTCTGACAAGTTTCAGGTAACTAAACTACTTTCAAAATTGTACATAATACCTGCACTTTAGATTATATATCTCAGCGAAAATCAACAGAACATATATTTTAATAGGTCATACAGTATATTCTAGGAGAAATCTGGGTGTATTGACTATTAAATAATAGTGATCATCCTAATTGGGAATAGAGCTTGGTGTATCATATTAAATTAAGTAATATCTAAGAATGAATCAAATCAACAAATATTAATTCTCAACTTTTCTTTTTTGTACATGAAACCGATTATCTTATAGCCACTGATCATCTGTACTCCTTATGAGGAAGAATTCTAAGTTTTCCTTTAAAGAAAGTATTGCTTTCCCATTTTTTTTTTTTTTTTTTAGGTTTTTTGAGACAGGGTCTCGCTTTGTAGTTCAGGCTGGCCCTGAGCTCAGCCTCAAACTCATCACAGCAATCCTCCTGCCTCTGCCTCCCGAGTGCTGGGATTACAGGTGTGAGCCACCACGCCCGGCACTGTAGTATGTGGTACTGGTTGCTGCTGGGCATGAGTCTCCACGCCCAGTATGGTTTGTGGTTACCGGGGATCGAACACGGATCCTTGCGCTTGCAAGACAGGCCCCAGAACCATTGAGCTAAATCCCCGGCCCTGCTTTCCCATTTTAACCATGAGTTAATTGATGCTTTCTGTTTAAGTTTTTATTTTCTCAGAAGTCCTCTAAAGGAAAGAAAGGTTTAATGTAGTTAGTAATCTTCAAATAAAGTGAATAGTAATGTCAGTGTAACATATAATGTATCAATGATTATTTGCATGGTAAAAGTATGACTACCTGTGCTTGATTATGAAGAGCATATAGAAAGATGAATGTTTAGAATTTGAAGTTTAAAAAGTAAGTATTGGATAATCTTCAAAATAATGACTATTTTTCCCATTGCCATTGTCCTTTGACAAATGTTTCCAAGAATTAAATAAAACACCAAAATTAGCACATATGATTTAGTAAAGTGAACTGAAAACAGAGAACATAAGAGAAAAATGCCAAAGCTAACTTCAAGGTGGACCTTTATGTTCCTACATATATGAGTGTGAGGAGAAAATAATCCCTTATTGGCATGTATTTTATGGATGAATGGTAAAAGAAAAAAAAAGAATATAGTGAACAAAGCTCTTCTCTAAGAATCTCCTTGGAATTGTAACTTGATTTTTAAAATCCACTGAGTTTATTTTTAAAATGCAATACATAGACTTTAAAGTATAGTGCAGGAAGACAATGTTTCTGGGATCTCCTTCTCATTAATACCAGCAGTTCTTTTCTTCAACAAGACTACTCACCACATATTTTTTAGTTCAATCTGAACTCCTTGATGTTGATCTTTTCTCACCAAATATTCTACAACGTTTCTCTTACAATTACTCATGTAAAATTTTCCTCCTGTCCTGTTGAACTAAGTTTAAACTTTTGCTTGGCCTCCAAGGTTTTTGTCTTTGATCACTTTCCCATTTTTACTTTTTCCTTTACTCCACTTCTGCTATCTCGAAACCGTGTTCCGCAGACCTTTACTACTACTTCCCATGTTCTTAACTTGTTCAGTTTCAGTCACTTTTTAGGGTCCAGAAAAAATCTGATATTCTATATGATACTATTCGTGAAATCTCCAGAGAACCTGTCCCTTTCTTTTGGTATTCTTTTAGTGCTTTATACCAATCTGTAGCACAGAAAATATCGTATTGCTTGGTAAATGTTTTCCCAAATACTCTGCTTCTAAATCTGAATATTTTAAGGGCCAAGAGTTTATATTATTGTGTGTGTTTTGTCTGTGCTCAGTAGATGAATGATTAAGCAACCTGCAGTACACTCATATTAAGCTTCCAGAAGAATTTTAAAATGAATTATTATAGTTCATTCTTTTCTTT
>PVIR01010435.1:0-27482 GCA_004026965.1 Petromus typicus | reverse complement strand
GATCGAACCCAGGTCCTTGTGCTTGCAAGACAGGCGCCAGAACCACTGAGCTAACTCCCTGGCCCCTGAAATAAGAAAATTAAATAAGCATCTTTCTCTTACAGTTGAGCTACAGGCTGGCCCTTCATTTTAAGATAATTAATGATTGCCTGGAATTTGGATCTGAACTGCACTCAGTCCTCCCTCCAGAAACCCCTGTCTCTACCACAGATAGGCAGATAGGGAAGTGAAGCGTTTTTGTTTCCTTTGTCAGAGGAACATCACTGAGTCATCATCTGGCTTCTGCTGATGGTATCTGTAGAGCAGCTTTATTTTTTCAGTCAGTCAGAAAATGATCATGAGCTTGTTCCTTCTTGGTAAGCAAAGTGAATCCTGGAGTGACAGGAAGTGCTGAGCTGCTCCCAGTGTGGGAAATGACAAAGGGAGGCAGCTGCCCTCCAGCCCTCTGACAAAGCCACACTGCCTGGTTTAGAAATGTGAAGGAATTGTCTGGCGAGTCTAAATGTCAACTAGAAAACCTGATGAATCACATCCATAAGGGAAGGATCATCTCGCAGATTTTTACATTATGGAAGGTGAATGTAGGTAGAAAACATAATTTGCCTTCATCTTTTTTCAACCAAAGCTGGTAACATAGGGTTAGAGAGCAATTAAAGAGGAAAGTTTTCAAATTCACAGCTTCCTAATTGACTCACAGTTTAAGAAGTACAGCTCACAGTAATGTTCTCATTTGACTTTATTAAATGTTTGGAAACATCTGTGTGAATTTTCATGGATTGTGCAGAGAAAGTGGTTGAAAAATCCTTAAAAGACACAAGAAACATGCAAATAGAAACCAGTTTCTCTTAAATTCCCATTATAAAGCTTGCTAAATTGTAATACTGGTCTTTGCTTGAAAAGAAAGCACTATTTCTCTTCTTTAAATGTTTAGTGATATATATCTTCAATATGTGTCAACACTAATGTTAAATATCTAAATAATTTATAGCTTTTGAGAAAGAATATAAAGCAGTAAAATATATTACCCTGAGAGACAAAATACTGACATTTAAATATTTTTCGTTAGGTATATTATCATCGACATTGGCAATAGGGAAAAGTTAATAAGGCCTAATGGGATATACACTTGGTTAAATTGGTTAGAGTTTTGTTTGATTTAAATTTTCATATTTTCCTGAACTTTGGAATCCAGTAGTAAATTATGAAGTTGTGTACATTATTTTTATTTAATATTATATTTTAAAAATCACTTCTGACTCAATTTAGAGTTGATAATATTTCCAGTTACATTTCCTGAGAGACTAAACATTTTGCTCAAATGAAATTTAGCACTTTATTTATTTAATAGAAGTGGTTAAATAATACAAATCTGGAAATATTACCACTTATAGAAATAGAGGACAGTGCTTATAAACTCTATGAGTATTTCCCTGTGTCTGTAGTTTTTCTACCTTTCAGTATTCTATTTTACTTCATTTGGTATTCTAAAAAAACCAAGAATGTACCTTTATCTTTATTATGAGTACAACAAAATGATTTTATTACCATTAAGGCTATTAATAAGAGTTTGTTTATAATGATGCAGTATTTACAAAGTTTATGAAACTTTTAATGTATTTTAATTAATTTGGCCCTAATAGCTATGACTACCTTCTAAAATAGCCTAAACACATGATTGAAAAAAATCATACAGTCACATTCGAGGTTTAATGTGTTATGACATTTGAAATATATGCTCTTAGACCAATGTATTTAATGCCTTTAAACCTCTGTTTTCCATTCCATTCCATGGAATTGAAGGCTTACCTCATACAGCTATTGCAAATCAAATTGAGATATTGTTTCTAAATCCCTGCTCAGTGTAGATGATCCATATCCATCATTCCTATTCCCCTCTTGTCTTATGCAGTACAGAACTATGACTTACATAGTAGTGCTACAGAAAGAGGGGTTGACTTAACTCTTACTCAACCTTGATCAGTCTCCTTACCAAGCTACCAAAGCAAACATGAAATTTACAAAAATATAGAAGCCCAAGTTTAGGACACATCCTGCGTTTCTTCTTTTCCCTTCTCTGAGAGATAGGTATGTGTGAACCACAAAATATAAGGGACCACCTAAAAGTTCAGGAATTAGGACAAATAAGATTACACTGTTTTTATTTCTGAACTGGAACAGAGGCCAGGAACATTATGCCTGAGCTACATCCTCTGATGTCTTTTAATTTTAAGACAGTTTCTCTGTTGGCTAGTTACCCAGGCTAGCCTCCAACTTGCAATCTTCCAGGCTCAGCCTCTGGAGTACCTGGGGTTATAAGTATGTGCAATAATGCTTGGCAAAGATCATTATTTAAAAACTCAAAATTAATGTAAAAAATTCAAAAGGAGGGCAGAGGATTTAGCTCAGTGGTTCCGGCCCCTGTCTTGCAAGTGCAAGGGTCAGGGTTCCATTCTCAGTAACCACAAACAACAATACTGTGCGTGCAGACTTACACCTACCAGCTATCAGTACCACATACCACAATGTCAGACGTGGTGACTCATGCCTGTAACCCCAGCACTCATGAGGCAGAGGCAGGAGGATTGCTGTGAGTTTGAGGCTGAGCTCAGGGCCAGCCTGAACTGCAAAGCAAGACCCTGTCTCAAAAAAAAAAAAAAAATCAAAAGGAGCAAAAAATAAGCAATTTTAACATGTGACCTTATGTGAACTTGTGTCACTTACTACTCATGTTCACTGGGTACATCCTAATCTCTGCCCAACCAACTAATGGACACTGTAAAATTACTCTACACATGTATTCTTCTCTTATGCCATCCACAACAGCTACCACCCTTATAGTGTAAACATTGCTAAATTTATTACCCCATGATTTTAAATAATGCTTTCTCACATATTTGCTTCAGCACAAATTGTTCAGTTTTATTGGGACGGTTGAAAGTGTGAGTTTTGAATGGTACAGCTTTATCTGAGTTCTGTCTGCACTTACTACTGGATATCAGACCTTAAGAAATTTACTTAGGTTTTCTGTGCCTCAGTTCTCTCATGTACCAAATGGCAGATTACAATACCACTCATGCCACAGAGCTTCTGTGAAAACAGTTAAGTGAAGATATTTAATTTAGTGTGTGGTCTGAAATTCTTTGTTTTTAATATTTAAATTTCATTAAAATGATATTTAGAATTCAGATTTTTGTGTGTGTGTGTGTGCAATGTCACATCCTTAAAATTCATTTTGATTGTTTTGTATAGCAATTAGCTCCTTTGTTTTCAATACTAATAAAGATTTAAACTATCCATTTTCTTGCCAGAAGGAATTTAGGCTACTTGACGATGTGTCTTGTTATTTTGAACAGTGTTGTTATGAACATTCTTATACAAGTTTCCCGCACAAATATGACTCAATTTTTTTATTCCACAGGTGGATATCTCAAGGTTTTACAATGCCCTGGATAGCAATATAAATGCTATATCCCTGGTTTCCAATATCTATCTCGTATTTGTTCTCACTGAGTAACAAAACCAGAACAAGCCATTATCATGGACTGTGAGAGTAAAAGCACTAGGCTGGTCCTCCATGAAACTTTTTCTGAGTCCCTCACTCCTCTTGCTACCAGGATCTGGCTAGTACTGCATCTACTCTTTTCATTTATTCCTAAGGCGTTAGTCCGTGTTTTAAAATCATTCTACTCTGAATCTTTACCTTTTCATCCCAAGCTTCATTACATCAACCTGTGTCTAACCTGAGTATCCAGAGTTTGATTTCTCTCAATGAGGACAAATATTCTCTAGCTCTATAATATTTAATCATTTTTTATCATCTTGTTTAATGAAAGACAACTCATCCCTTTTGAAAGAATTTCTTTTTAGTTGTAATTTGTAATAGTTTTATTTCTTTATTTTTGGTGTTGCTGTTTTGTAAAGCAAGCCCCAAGGACAAGAGCTAGAGAGGAAGTAGCTCATTTGGTAGAAAGCGCACTGCAAAGCAAGGAGAGTAGAAAAATAGTATTTCCTATTGAGCCGGTTGCTGTGATAAAAGCCAAGCTCAAGGTTGAAGACACCTTTTAAGGAGTGCTGGAAAGTACTTACAAATGTCTATCAGAAGGACCCTAGAGTGAGGAATCTGTCTTTTGTTCCTATGTGTCACTGATTGACAGTTGCCTGGAAACATCAGATCCCCTGTTTTGTGTAGTGTGAATGAGTCTCCAAGACTTTTTAGACTGTCTTGAGGCAAAACAATAAGCAAGACAGTGAGTGCTTGACCTGGAAAACATTTAGCATGCCTGGGAACTGTCTATCGTGGAGCTGCTCAAGGCCAACACAGGCCAACAGGTTGGCTGTGTCTTTTGCATCAAAAAACTGGATTTCCAGATTAGCCAATGGCATAATCTTGACAGCACGTCCTGAGAAGTAGAAGATCCCCAGCTCACTGCTGTTTGATCTTTAAAAGCTCATACCATGTGGCTTATTTATAGTTACCTCACTTCATTTTCCAGGTACTTTGGTATCTGAGCACCTTATAGGTCCTATTCCCTTGATATGAATAACGTTTAAATTAAACAAGTTTACTTTCAATTCAGTTTTATGATGTGTACATAGGAAGTGCTCAGTAAATACTTCTTAAGGGGTGATTTTTGAAAACACACTTTAAAAAATATTTTATAGGTGCACAGTAACAGCAGTAGAGCCCTTACCAGGAAAATGGATTTTTCAAAGTTGCAACATGACTGACAAGTATATGTGTATGTGTATGTGTATGCACGCACACATGTTTGTGTGCATGCTCCAAGAAAAATGTTACCAGAGGTCACTTCTAAATTAGGATAATGATCATTTTACATGATAAACTACCCACCCACTCCCTACAGCAGCCTTTAGTCTGCTATAATTATTGAATGCCCATCTTTCTGGGCAAAATCACCACAGGCTGAAAAAGGAAATATTTCTGAAGGAAAAGCTTCATTCCTTTTTTGATGGCTGTAATACTAGCTTGCTAATCATTTCAACATGTATTTGTCTTTTAAAAAATGTATTTGGTGCATGAAAATAAATGAATGTAAGAGACATGGTTTCCATAATGAAAATGAGCAGCTGAGCTTCTTATTTAAAGTGGATCAGTAACTCAAAGCCCCCATGCAGCCATTCTCGGTTCCATCAATTTCCCATTGCCATCAGAGATAGCCATAGTCCCCCATTTGGCTTGATTTCATAGTCCTGCCACATGTGGATGTATTCCTAAATGATAAATTGTTTGGCTCTGCATGCTTTTGCATTTCATATAATTGAAATCATATTGCATCTATTCTTCTGTGACTGTTTACTTGAATCAGCATTATGTTGCTGAAATTCATCCATGTTCGTGAGTGCAACTGTAGTTCATTTACTTTCGGTGTCATCTTCCATTGAAGGAAGAAAGTGATGATTTATTTATACACTCTCTAGCTTTGTTCTTCTCTTATTGCTATTGCTGGGCCACAGAGTTCAACATGTGCTCTCAGATATGTTCTTTGTCTCCTTTGAAACCTTTTGCTGATTGGCACTGTGAACCTTACCTTTGTTTGATTATGAATACCAGGCTTCGTATCACCTAACTAGCAGTTCTCTTTGACCAGAGTCGGGGAAGAGGCCGGGACACTTCTCCCTTTTTTCCTTGGACATGACAATTTGTTTGGAAGCAGCTCCCTATGATTTGAAATTCTTGATCCAGCCACCTAGGCCCGCCATGGCTGGAGCTTCTGCCTTGCACTGAGTTCTCTCCTGAATCACCTGTCTACTCAGTTACTTCAACCTGCGCCTTCTTCCTGCTTCCTTCTTTCTTTTCATCCTTTTGTTGTCTTAAATGTAGCTTCTGGTTTCTACTTAGACACATTTGACATGACACATTTCTAACTTTACAAGTTTAGACCAGATGATTCTCCATATTAATTCTATGATTTAAAGTCTCCTCAGCTTATTACAAAATTCTCTTCCTCCAAATTCCCTCCTACATTTGATAATGACCATCTTTTGAATTTTAGTTACTCTAATGGATATATTTTCTATTTTGGTTTAATATGTGTTTTATCAATTAAAAATGAGTTGGAAGTTTTGCATGGTTCCAGTATGTTTTATGTGAAAGCAATTGATTGTGCAATATAAACTATAAAATTCCATTCATAAAAATCATATTTAACTTTATCTTTAACCTATACTATTTCTGTATTTTAAAATATTTCTGCCTACATTATATACCCCTACCCCCTTTTACCATTTGGATATTTTCTATTTCACAGTGTCTATCATACATTGTAGAACTCATTTATATCTTCAGATTTGCATACTAAAGAAAAGATATGGTATTTATACATCTGTGACCCGCTTATTTCACTTATGAGTCTGTCTGTCACGTAAGTCCATTTGAGTATAAATGACTCAAACTTATCATTGTTTATGGCAGAGTAATACTCCATTCTGTAAAAGAACAACATTTTCATTATTCAGTCTCTAGTTGATGGACATTTGGGTTGTTTCCAAGATTTAGCTATCACACACTGAGCTGCCATAAACATGGGTACACAAATATTGCTATTATATAAATCTTATAGTTCCTTCGTGTATATTCCTAGAAGGAGAATAGCAGGGGCAAATAGAATATTTAATCCAAGTTTTTGAGGAATCTTTACATTGCTCTCTACAGTGACTGCACCAGTCTGCATTCAAACTAACAAAGGAAAATGGTTCATTTTCCCGACAGCCTCGCTAGCATATATTGCTAGTTAGTGTTGAGATAGCAGCCATTCTTTGTGGAGTGAGATTAATTCTCAGTGTTGTTTTCATCTGCATCTCTTGAATAGTGAGTGATATTTAACATTTCTTCATATGCTTCTATGAAAAGTATCTGTTCATTTCAGATGCCCATTTTTGAATTGGGGCTTTAAATTTGAGGGGACTAATTTTTTTAAGCTCTTTAGATATTCTAGATAGTAGCCTTTTGTTTGAGAAACTGCTGGTTAAATTTTTTTTCCCAATTGTTTGGTTGTCTTTTTGCTCTGCTGGTGGTTTCTTTTGCTGTGCAGAAGCTTTGTAATAAGATGAGATCTTATTTGTTGATTCCTTCTGTTAGCTGTTGTGCTATATAGATTTTGTTCATAAAATCTTTCCAGTGTCTCCAAGAGTTCTACCTACTGTGTTTTCCAGCACATTTAGTGTTTCTGTTTTAATATTGAGGTCTCTAATCCACTTTGATTTAAGTTTAGTATATGGTAAAAGAGATAAAGCTAACTTTGGTCTTTGTCAGGTTAAAGCCCAGTTTTTCCAGCACCACTTATTAATGAGGCTATCTTTTCTCCATTACGGATATTTGGCTCCTTTGCCAAAGATGAAATGGCATAGTGTTTGTGAAATTGATTCTGTGTCTTCTAAGCTATTCCACAGGTCTTCTGGTCTGTTACTTTGCCAGTACTATGCCATTTTTATCACAGTGACTTTGTAGTATACTTTCAAATTGGAGATCATGATACCCCCTACAATGTCCTTGTTGCCTAGAAATGCTTTTGCTATTCTAGGACTCTTGTAGTTCCAGATGAATTTTTGGATTATTTTCTCTAGACCTCTGAAATATACTCTTGTCATTTCAATTGGGATTGCATTGAATCTATACAATAGTTTTGGGAGTATAGCCATTTTGACAATATTTGTTCTTCCTATCCGGGAACAAGGGATGTCTTTCCATTTTCAGATATCCTTTTCAATCTCCTTTTTCAGAGTATTGTAGTTTTCACAGTACAGGTCTTTCACCTCTTCTTTTAGATTAGTTCTTAGATATTTAATTTTTTTAGTGCTATTATAAAAGGGGTTTACTCTTCAATTTCACTCTGAGTGAGTCTGTTATTTGTGTATAAAAAAGATATTGACTTTTGGGCATTGACCTTGTATCCAGCTATGCTACTAAATTTGGCAGTTAAGTCTAACAGTCTTTTGGTTGTTTTGGGGATCTTCTATATAGAGTATCATGTCAGCAAATAATGACAGTTTAATTTCATTTCCTATCTTTATTCCTTTTCTTTCTCCTGTCTAATTGCTATGGCTAATGTTTCCAGCACTATAATGAACAGGAAAACTGGCAGTGGATATCCTTGTCTTGTTCCTGATCTTAGTGTGAAAGGTTTCATTTTTTTGACCATTTAAAATTATGCTGGTGGTTGATTTCTCAGAAATTGCTTTTATTAGGTTGAGATAAAGTCCATCTATTCAAGTTTTCTGTGGAGTTTTGATCATGAATGCGTGTTGGATTTTGCTGAATGCTTTTCTGCATCAATTGAGATGATCATATGTTTTTTTTTCCCTGAGCCTGTTAATATGGTGTATTATGTTTATTGATTTTAATATGTTGAACCATCTGTGCATCACAAGGATTAATCCAACTTGTTCAGGGTATATGATTTTCTTGATGATTCCCTGTATTCTGTTCACTAGTAACTTAGTGAGGATTTTTGCATCAATTTTCATTAAAGAGATTGATCTGTAGTTCGGTTGGGTCTTTTTCTCCTTTTGGAATCAGTATAAGGGTTGCTTTCAGAAATGAGTTTTGCTTCCCTTTTGATTTCATTAAAGAGTTTGAGAAGCAGTTGTGTTAACTCTGCTTTAAAAGTTTTGTAGAATTCAGCAGTAAAGCCATCATGACCTGGGCTTCTCTTTGTTGGTAGGTTTTTTATTACAATTTCAATTTCCCAAATTGATATTAGGGTGTGAGTCCTTTCTCTTGAATTGTTCCCTTTACAAGAATGTAGTGTCTTTCTTTGTTTCTCTTAGTAGTTTTCAGTTTTAAGTCTATTTTATCTGCAAATAGGATAGCCACTCCTGCTTTTTTGCAGTTTCCTGTTGCATGGAGTATTGTTTTCCATCCTTTTTACTTTCAGTCTATGACTTTTTTTCTGACTTAGGTGTGTTTCCTGTATGCAGCAAACTGTAGGATCTTGCTTCTTAATCCGTTCTCCCAGTCTATGTCTTTTAATTGACCCTTGAATCTGTTGACATTTATAGTTATGACTGGTATGGACTGATTATGACAGGTCATAGTATTTTCCTTATCTTGGCTCTTTGATGTTTTGCTTTTACCCTTTTCCATTCAGTTTCTTGTTTTGTACAATAGTCACTCTGCTGGGTCTCATGGGTCTGTAATTTTCATTGGTTTTTTTGTTTTGTTTTGTTTGTTTGTTTGTTTTTGTTTTTGTTTTTGTTTTTGTTTTCCCAAGATATTCTTTAGGATTTTTTGGAGTCCAGGCTTTGTGTTTGTGAAATTTTCGGGTGCTTTTTGTCGTGGAAGTAACTTAGTTCCCCATTGATTTTGGAAGATAGTTTTGCAAGACACATCAATCTACATTGCAGATTGTTCTGCAATACTTGAAACACTTCACTCCAGACTCTCCTCACATTGAGTCTTTGCACTGAAAAGTCTGCTGTGATCTTGATGGGCTTCCCATTGTATGTGTTTTTTATTCTTTTCTCTAACTGTATTTCCTTCTTTTGTTGGCTACCTGGAACCTTGATAATTATATGCCTAGGTGTAGATTTTTTTTTTTTTATATCACAGCCGTTAGGAGTCCTGTACGCCTCATTTATATGTCCAATTATTTTATTTTTCCTGTGAAGTTTGCTGACATTTTATATGTGAGAGAGTTTTATGTCTTTGATGCTGTCTCCTGCTTCCTCATTGACTCCAATCAGCCTTATGTTATTCTTCTTTGACTTGTCTAGGAGCTGTTGGATTAATTTCTCAGGGTCCCTTGCCATTTTCTGTATTCTTTTCCTGTTCATTGGTTGTGATCTTGTCCTCTAGGTCTGAAATTCAGTCCTCAGCTTCATTCACCCTACTTCGCAAAGTTTCATTCTTGTTTTTTGATATCCTGGAACTCTACCTGAGACTGTTTCAAAGGTTCCATTACTTTTATTATTTCAGATTCTATTATGTGCCTAATTTCTTCCTTAACATTATTATCATATCATTAACTTTGGGCAGTATCTTTGTTTTAATCTCAGAGATCAGTTCTGATTTCCATTTTATGAGATTTGTTTTTGTTACCAGTTTAGGGAGTCCTAGTGATTTAGCTTGTTTCCTCCACTTCCCTTTTACCTGAATTCCCCTGTAGTGCTGATCTTTGTATCTGGGTTTTTGAGTTTTTCCTCATTTTGATTCCTTTGCTTTTATTTGTATTGGTTAAATTTCTTACCTGTTGTCTGGGCAATATTTTTTGAAGCTTCTTTCTTTTTAGTCTTCAGAACCCTTAGTAGATGACTAATTTATGGGTTATACTCCTTGGATCTGAAATGGTCCTTAAGTAATCTCAGTTCACTGGCTATGTTCAACAGGATTCCCTCACTCTTCCAGGGAGTTATTTTGTTTGTTTTGTTTTCAAAGTGGTGGACTATGCAGAGGAAATCACTGAGGGCCTCCATCTAGGTTCCATTGCCACTGTTGCATTTATTCACAGCCCATAGAGGTGGTGCCTTTAGAAGTTCTATACCATGCAATAGCCGTGTCCAGTTTTGTTCACAAGGAAGTAGAGATCTGAAGGCCTTATGGTCACACCTCAGTCTATTTCAACAGGCTTCTAATCTATTTCCCCAGGCCTCTGGTGCAGTCCAGAATTAAGGGCAGTGCAGGACCCATAAATGGAGACAATGGCACAGGTAGATCTTCCCATCAGCTCCTTCTGTGTGGTCTCGCTTGGCCTTGCTTACCTAGTCTAATTCCCTAGGCCTCTGGCACGGCCCATGATTCAGAACAGTGCAAGACCCAGCAGGGGAGACATTGGTGCAGGCAGACCTCCCCCACCTGCTCCCTTCATGTGGCCCCACTTGAACTGCTTGACTGGTGTGTTTCCCCAGACCTCTGGTGTAGTCCACAATGCAAGGCAATGCAGCACCCAGCAGAGGAGATAAAGCCCTGTACTCTGATTTTATATAGTAAAATAATTATCTTATCTTTTCACTTGTTCATTTAATTTAATATATATAAATCAAATACTAAATATCAGATATATTACTATATAAAAGTAAAAAATTGGGACATTTTATAACTAGGAAAATTTGGGTACTTATTCTTTAGAAAATGGATCAGTACTAGAGCATTTCTGTTCATGATTTCCTCTCTCCCTCAACCCTAGTTGCATCATCATCAATAAGATTTTATAATAGTATCATTAAAATCTAGCATTGAACTGCAAAATTTTGTCACCTTCATCCAATGTGCATTTGTCACCTTCATCCAATGAATTTCATTGTTAATAGATAATTTTGTTGAATTTCTAAAGGCTGTAGAAAATTTTAGGCTATATTTTATCTTGACAAGTTATTCTAATAAATGTATAGAAAACATTCAATTGGGAAGTAATAAAAACTGTATTATTTATGTGATGAAAATGGCCTGTTCTTCATAATGTGAATGAAAAATGCAGAGAGGACTAAATATTAATTGTATGTGTATATGATAATATCTGATTTGTAGGACACTGGTTATGCTGTTTGCTGGTAATTCCAATAACTTGGAAAGCCTAAAACATGGTTTTGTAGAAGAAAAACATTACTTGAAAGAAGATAATTTAATTTAATTTTATGAAAAGTTCAGGGTCTTAAAGACTAAAAGACCAAAACTGAATTTGAACTCTTCTAGTAAAACATATTCTAGAAATGCACAGAACATATCCCTGATATGCTTTTATACCTTGAAAGTCACATCTTCACATTATAATACCTGCCCTAAATCTTTAAGAACTTGGAAAACTCCTCTATGAAGAATGACACTTGTCTTGATTGGATATTACTTGGCATTTATTGTGCTGCTTTTATCATATAAGTGTGTGAAAAATTCTTCATTCTATTGAATTACTGTATAATTTTGGCACAATTGTAATTAAGTGTTTCTATCTCTGTGAAAAGAGTGAGACCAAAACCCAGAACTCCGTGAGTGCAGAGCTGAGTGTTACAAACCAAAGTTCTAAATGGAAAAAAGACATCAGATGGAAGGCCATGTTATAATAGTAAATAAAGCCAGGTGAACAAAAAAGGCTTCCAGAGGTCAGAAAAATGTTGGTTAAAATAGTAAAAATGTATTGGAATATTTTACATGAAATTTCAATTTCTCATCTTTTCCTTTATGATTGTAAAACATGCCATTTAGTATTTAAGTTTCATACATTTGGCCAAGCTAATTTACTTATTGAATTCAATTACTTATTAGATTTGTTTATTGCTGTATTACTGTATACATAGCATAAATCTTACTTGGTAATATTTCTGTAGAAAGTATGTGGTTTAAGTATGTTACCAGGGTGAACATGGCAGGAAATTTGGTAAGATAATATGCTGATAATGTTTTGGTAACAGATGTCTCTTGTTTTTGAAACTCTGCCATGTGAATACTGTAAAATGTTATATATATATATATATATATATATATATATATATATATATATATATACACACACATACATATGCGGTACTTAAAATGGCAGGACAGTGTTGTTACATGTTACATGATATGATATTCCCCATTATTCCTTTGGAAATGGTATGTAGATAATAAACTCACCCATGGAATGATGACATACTATTCATTTTGTTGTTAACCGAATAGATGTGGAATTTAAACTATACTGAATTCCCTGGAGTTAAACCAGAACTGTCTTAACCAGTAGTTGTGCTTTTTTGTAAGAAATTCTTGTAGCAGGAAAATATTACTATGACAGACAAATCCTGTGTATGTATGTATACAAACTAGAATTATTTTTAGTATCATGGTTATACTTAGTTTGCTCCTTTGGAGAAATTACCCAGTACTTTTTAAGAAAAAGGTAAAACCTTGTTGGGTATAAAAACAGAACAGTTAGATGGTACCAGGGTCAATCTAAACCAGCTAGTGAGATTTCCCCGAAGAGTTCTTCTCCCCTTAACATACTGAGATGCGAAGATATCTATATTTAAAGACTTCTTGTCTCCTTCTTACTCTCATTCAGCAAATATAAACCCCCTGGTACTTATAGTTAGTTCACATATCGTGCGAACACATCCTAGGTTTGTTGTTGGGATCTCACTAACATTGATTCACACAATTGGCATGACACAGAATTTTCAAAATACCAACTATCTCAAGGGTTGGATTCATGAGTCTGGACAGTTCTTTGTGGTGTTTGTTCTTTTACCCTCAGAGTCTGATGTCAAAGCCTTTTTAGAAAAGATCTGTAAGGCATTATTTTTCATTAATTATAATTTTGTTGATTGACAGCAAGTGTTGCTTTCAGTGAAAATGTTGCTGCATTGAAGTGATCTGGGGTAGAGGGAGAGACAGACTGCTTAGATCTAAAGTCTCAGGAAAGGAAAGAAATAACTTAAAAGTGATTTTAAATTTACCAACATAAAAACATAGGATGTCTCATAAAATGTTGAAAAGGTGTTTTCATTCCCCAAATTTTAACATATCTATTTGATGCTTCAAATGCGAAATTTAGTTACTTTCAATGAAAATGTTTGTGCAAAGGATACTTTGAAAGTCATTTTGTAGTTATTAAAATTGCATATATTTTGTTTAGGAAAGCAGGGAGAAATTAGAAAGATAAGTCATGAGAGGTTCACATTTCTCATGGGAAAAAAGAATGTGAAGTTAAGCTTCACTGCATGCTACAAAACAAGATTACAATATAATAAATTATAATAGTGTTCAATGATAGAGTTAGTCAATATATAAAATTAAAATGTGATATGTTAACATTTACCAGAAGGTTTAGTTGGTTAAAATGCATATGTTATATTTTTGGCATATTTGGTGTTTCAAGGGGATGTAGGTGAGTCATAACTACAGGAATGTTTTTCTGCTTTCCTGGAGGTAATAGCAGGTTACTAGAAAATTCCATGAAGTAGAGAAGACTTTGGGTCAAGGCAAAGCAAGAAGGATCTGAAGGACAGTATAACATTGTAATATGTAAATTTGTGCTTTTCTCCAAAGTGATCCCTGACTTTATGTCTACTAATATTTACAGCTAAGATGAAGGAATAAAGATCAGATGATTTCTTTAGTTTTTATGTCTTTAATGAACCTCAACCTCCTCTGCCTCTGCCTTTTGATTTTGCTATCTTTAGTAAGAAAATTGCAATGAACCTACAGTGTTATAAGTTTTAGATCTCTGGGGATGTACATTAATAAGTATTCAGAAGTATCTTGGCATTTAAATATTACATTCTTAATTTTATGTGATTGAATTCATCTTAGATGTATTAAAATATTTTTTGTAGATTAAGCATTTCCTAAGTGGTCCTGTTACAAAATTGTGAAATTGCTTTATGTTTAAATATAAATGTCCAAATTCTTGCCAATCTGTGGAATCTAGATTATTTTTAAAAGTTTTTCCATAATTCTGATTTTGAAGAGGGAATGTTTTAGGAAAGTTTGGTCAGTTCCCCCATTAGTAATTAACTGAATTAAAGGGTTGGATTTTTTTATTTCTGAATAGAATTACATGTTCATGAAGACTAGATTCATTACTTTCTGCAGTCAAAAGACAGAAAGTGAGAGAAAAAGTTGAGAACCATAGTAGATAATTTGATTCTAAAAGACTTGTTAGTCAAGATCTGATGAAAAAGTAAAATGAAAAATTTTCATAGAATTAAACAAGAAGTTTGATCTGAAATCTTACACTGGCCAAACATTTAAATATATACCAATATGTTTTTCAAATTAAAATGTAAAACAGAGCATTTTTAAGTTCTGCAAATATAAATTTACTTCAGATGTTTTAAAAAGTCAAATGTATGTCACGGAGTGGAAATTATAAAGTTATGTTGAACTTTCATTGTAAGGTTTGATAATATTGTGCAGTGTATTTGTTCATGAATTATCATTAGAATATTTTCCTTGTAAATTTTAGAGGATATCATTATCAATAAATAAATGCAATGAGTAAATGATTTAAGTGAGTTTTTAAGCCTACCAGCAAAATCAATAGTTTAGTTCCATTTAAATGTATGTAAACTAAGCAAACCTCTATCATTCTAATAAATTATTTACGATCATAATAATCATGTAGATTCCATTTTACTTGGCCGATTGATTTGGCCTAACCTACAAATTAGTGTGGTTCTCCTCAACCTCTCCATTTTCGTATGCTACCGTCTTCTGCCTGAAGTACTGAAATAGCATCATAGTTGGTCTCTCTCTTATGCTTTGCCCCTCCCCCTTCTCTCCATTCTAATTGCAGCATTTGGAGCAACCTTTTAAAAGGTCAATTAAATCATGTCACTTCTTCATTAAAACTCTCCTCATTCTACCAAGTGTAAATTTTAATCCTTTTACCTTGACCTATATATCTAGATTGTGCCTTCCTCTACAGTTTCTACTCCCCTTTGCTTTGTAGCTTTAGACAAACCAAATTCTCTCCTAGCTCTTGAATATAAAAAGCTCTCAACCTCCTGTGCCTCTACTAATTGACTGCTCTGTCTGTATAACACGGTCTTATTTTTTTTTTTACTTTTTCTTTTGTTTCCTGAACAATCAAATATTCCCTCAGTTCACTCATACACTCAGTCCCTTATTCATTCACTTAATAAGCAATTCCCTGATTGTCAGTGAAAGGTGAGTCTGTCCTCTACATATTTGAAAATAATTTAGAGACATCCACAGTTTCCATTCTGCCTGAGGGGAAGGGTGGTTATCTAGCAGCAAAAGACCAGGAATGGTACTAAAAATGCTACTGTGTACAGGGGAATCCATCATAATAAAAATTTATCTCATATAAGATGTCAGTAGTGTCAAGATTTAGAATTGCTACCATAATTTTACACTTCTAGGTACCAAGAATATGATGATGAATGAAATGAATATGGACTAGACTTTTAGAAGATCAATCTTTGGAGAATGAAAATCAATAAGCTGATTAAAAAACACCTAACCATGTACTTTTATACCATGTTGAATTCTGTCAAGGCAGAGGTGACAAAAAAGTGACAGGGAAAGCTAATATTAGCATCGGTGGTGTTGGAAAGGTGATATTTATGCTGAGACATGAAGAATTAAAGAATTTAACTACAACTTACATAAACCTTTTCCAAAGAAACAATAGTTTAAAAGTTTCATTGTTCTTAACTATGTGTTTTAATTGTAACTGAGGAGACAAGACATTATTTTTAAGAATCTTTTCATCATAGACTCCTTGCTGAGAGGTCTAGTATAATATTTGTCTCTGGTGAGCAATTAAGACCTCACAATTGGTGAATCTCATGTAGTTTGTACTTCCTTCTTGTCCCTCTGAAATGATCTGAAAATTTAGATAGCATTCTTAACCTATTTGGAAAGCAAAATACTGCTGTATATATAATCACTAAGGTCTCCTCTTACAACAAAGTAGTATGCTATATTATAATACTTTAAATGTTTTTGAAAACAATTTTAACTAGGAAAACTTAAACCTAGCAAAAGAGTAATATTTTTCTTTTCCTTGTCTTATTTGTCAAGCAAGACAATTATCATTTGATGGTCAATCATTTGAATTGTAGCCCTTTAATAAACAATAGAAGAGATCACTTCTATGTTGACCACTGATTAAATACTAATGTCTACTGATTCTGTAGCTATAGTCTTACACTGTCTTACTTAAAACCATCCAGAATATTTCATTAAAATGTGCCACAGACCTTTGTCTCCACTTATCTAAAACTATATCTCTCATGTCTACTATGATTCTTCTTATAACCTTTCTTTTGTTGAAAGGTGTTTCTCAATATCAGTGGGCCAAATAAAAAACCTAGGAGACATTACTTGAAGAGAATATGAAGTTTTGTTAATATTTCCATTTGTTATTTGCTTCTGATTAAATGGCTGATACATTTGTGAAAACTCATTAAACTGTGCATTTATGACTTGCATAATTTTCTCTAAATATCACATATTTCAATGAAAAGCTTATATAGGAATTCTGGAAGCCAAGCTTGACCTTTGTCTGTCTTTTGCAGCTCCAGTTTCCTATAGCTCTTTATTTATTTGTTTGTTTGTTTGTTTGTTTTTATTTGTTTATTTATTTATATTTTTTGAGACAGGATCTCACTTTGTAATTCAGGCTGGCCCTGAGCTCAGCCTCAAACTCACATCACAGCAATCCTCCTGCCTCTGCCTCCCAAGTGTTGGGGTTACAGGCGTGAGCCACCATGCCCGGAACTGTGGTATGTGGTACTGATTGCTGCTGGGGTGAGTCTCCACACCCAGTATGGTATGTGGTTACCAGGGGATCGAACCCAGGTCCTTGTGCTTGCAAGACAGGCGCCGGAACCACTGAAGTAAATCCCTGGCCCTCCTATGTTCCATTTCTACAAAACCTGTGATCACCTTCTTTTTCCCATTTCATCCTTTGCACCTAACTTTACTTGAAGTCAAAGACTTCTACTTTTTTGTATTGTAATGATAGTATCTTGAGAACTCCTATGTACCTCAGGTTTTCAACAGTTCAATTTAAACATTTGCCACAGTTGCTCCTTGCCTTACAGTGTTAATCTGGTTGTGTGGTTTACTTAAAATCCATTAACACTGCAGTTAGTGACCTTGTCTATATGACCATGAGCAGGCTTATTCAAGATCAATTAAAACCAATTCTCTGTACATGGGAACCTGAGAGTGAGCATTTTTGAACAGCTCCTTGGGTGACTATAATGTGCAGCCAGGCTTGGGAACTATAGCTTTAATGTATCCCTCTAGCTTTTATGATAAAAATAAACTCCTTACCATGGTACAAAAAGTCCTTCATAATCTAGGCCCTGCCTCCTTCTTGTGTCCTGGACCATAACTTTCTTTTTTGTCATATTCTCCTTGCACCTCCCCATCTGTGTGTGTGTATGTGTGTGTGTTTATAACTATGAAAAAGTATCGTTTTTGTTCCACAAATGTCACTTCTTATATATATGAATCATTTTCTCTAAATGCTTTTATTCTTATTTATTTGAACTCTTATGTAATCTTTCAAACAGCAGGGTTGACACCATCTTTGTAGGAGACATGTCTGTAACTTCATTTATGTACTTATTCATTAATGATTGTTTTCAGTTAATATATACAAGGGGTAAGGAATCCACAAATTATAAGTGCATATTTGTTAAATCTCACTAATACTCCAGTTTTCAACTCAGTTCCCCAGAAGCAGTCGATGTTTCTAGATATTTAATATGTGGTTCCTGAAGTATACTCTGTTTATACAGAAATATGTTTACCCTTCTGCACACATGATAATAGTCCATATAGGAGGTGTGATAAAACTACAGTGAATGTTTAAATATCAATATCTTATTACATACACTAAGACACATTGCCATTAGTTTCCCTACAGTGTGTCCCTTCACTTTGAACATACTTACACTGTTGTTCTTGTGACTTTCTGAGCCAGTTCTGGAAGGGGCCTTTTGTGACTGCTTTGGCTGCATTCATCACGAAAGGCCAATATTTTCTATCATTTCGGAACATAATGATTTTGACTTTGGGGAGGGGCAAGAAGTAACATAGGGCAAAACTCTATGAATAAGGTGGATGAGAAGAAACTGCACGTTTTTACTTGACAGAAATTGCTCTACCATTGATGTTCAATGTGTGACATGGAGTGTTCTCATCATGATGGAACCAGCTGTCCATTTCTCAGGCTATTTTCTACACACATTGTTTGTTACATGCTCTAATAACAAGCTCTTACAATACCCAGAGTTCGCCAGAGTGTTCCTCAACTTGGGCAATTCCACTAAGGTCAAAAAACACAATCTAATCGCCTCAGTGTTAGACCTTGACTGACACACTATTTTTTGTACAAGACCAAGTAATTTCCATTGAGAATTCTGAACCATGGTTTTAGGAGCATAACCACAGTCCTAAGGTTTTGCTCTATGATCCCATTAAAAAAAAATAAATAACTGGAATCTTTAAAGGATGATTATGTAGCACCAAGAAAAGCACTGTTTGTGTTCCATGATTTATAGCTCAATTTAAAAAAACACCTCTCAACCATAGCTGACAACTGACTGAATGTACTACACAAGAGGAAACTTGTTACACACTGTTATTAATTTCTGATGGGCTACTCGATGACCTCTGTCTTGCCACTGGATGGCACTTGACAACAACATTAAGCACATTTTGAGGTCACTCTTTTTATATTTTCTTTTTTTTTTTAGATTTTCTTTCTTTTTTTTTTTTTTTTTTTTTTTTTGAGGCAGGGTCTCACTTTGTGGTTCAGGCTGGCCCTGAGCTCAGCCTCAAACTCACATCACAGCAATCCTCCTGCCTCTGCCTCCCGAGTGCTGGGATTACAGGCGTGAGCCACCACGCCCAGCACTCTGGTATGTGGTACTGGTTGCTGCTGGGCATGAGTCTCCATGCCCAGTATGGTATGTGGTTACCAGGGATCAAACCCAGGTCCTTGCGCTTGCAAGACAGGCACCGAAACCACTGAGCTAACTCCCCGGCCCTATAGTTTCTTCCTTGGTTTTTTCATTCAAATAGTTTATCCTATCTTGTCTAAACATATGAAACTTTGTCAGTTTGTTGAGTATCAGTCATACTCTGTAATATGGATATAGTGTCATTATCATTATAGATTCCATCCTATAGCATTTGATGGGTTTCTTTTCCTCATTATTATAAAATATTCTGTAGCATAAAGAATATTATAAGTACAACAAGCACACAGTTATTTGTATTAAAATTTGTCATTCTGGAAGGGATATGCTGTTTAGAGGCCATGTGCTTAAAAAATGATAGAATGAGGTATGTTGCTTTTAAAGCTTTCATATGCCCATTTATTTGTCTTTGGCACCCTGAATTTTCCCCCACACATTTCCTTGTCCATATCATTACAATAGAAATAATCCTTCTAGAATGCAAACCTTTCATCCATTCGTTTCCTCATTTATCTGAGTGTTTTTCCATGTAGAAGTCTTTGGTTAAGAATTATAAATAATATATTTTAGGTCATAGAGAGGGATTTAGTAAACAATATATAATTTCTCTAACTCTCAGTGAGCACGTTCTATAGTGTTGGTAAAAGAAAAGTGGCATGCTCAGTACTATGTGGATGGGTGAGGGGAAGTCTAATTTTACCATGGAGAGTGGGGATGATAGGCAGAAGTATTTTCTAAGCTTACGTGTAGGGAAGGTGTTCTGTTAATACACGTCAAGCTCAATCACAATGCAGCTCACTACGCTACTTGAGAATTTATAATTCTCAATGTGATTATGAAATAGGTGTTTTATTCTGCCATTGAGGACAGAGGCACATGTGCTAATAGAGGGATAAGTGGAAGATCAAGAATGAATGTCATGTTATCACTCCAATCAGTGAGTTAGTTAAATATGAGATATATTTTGAAATGTAAATCTGTGATGAACAGAAAGGGTGGGATAATTAAAACTTTTTTTAAAATCTAAATTGATGGTTTATGGTCAAAAAAATAGGAAATAAAGGGACATATGCGAGCTAGACCTGGAAGGACAGACCAGCAGAGCAGATGACTGATGCTACAAGTAGGAATGAAGGAAAAGAAAGGAATGAGTCCAGGATCTGGCCTGGACATCTAGCAGAGGGCAGTGCTGTATTCATTTCCTCTTTTGATTGCAAGCTTCACAAGGCAGAGAAGCTGTTTCATTTCCACTTCTTACCCACAAGCATGTGTCATTCACAAGGATTTAGATGAATGGTTGAGTAACATAATAGATTATTCTATTAAAAAGGACCTGTGTTTTGAAAGATCATTTTGGGGTTATCATCATAAATCATCGAGCAGGTACTTGGTTTGGAATGATTATATATTTTGCCACAGAAAATAATCCTGTGATTGTTCTTTTTCTCAGTGCCCATAGATTAACTTCTTATGTACTGCGCAGGCAAGTCCACCCACAGTGAGGTCAGCGCTCGGCCTGCCTGTGTGCTAACTTTATGATGCTATTTCCACTCCATCCAAACCTCCATGGCAATTTTGCTTTGTTACAGGTGTTGATATAAATGCTTTTCATTTAAATGGTTAATTTGTGTTCAGTAATCTTTTGGCATGTGATCCATTTATCCATGGTAATAAATGCAATTGTTTTGATTTTCTTTTTGTAGCTCAGAAAGTTTCTCTGGCATATAGACACCAGAAATTTTCTAATTTGAAGTTGTTTTCCTTCATTAATCATGCCTTTCTTTTTTTTTTTTTTTTTTTTTTTTTTTTTTTTTTTTTTTTTTTTTTTTTTTTTTCTCCTTCTGCAGTATACGGTGCTTCTTAGAATAAAGTTTTAAGATCTGAGAAATGTCTTTTTCACTTTCTTTGCAAATATAATCTTTTGCCATCATTTTTGCCTTTTACAAAAAAGGCAATGTTTTATCATGACTATACAGAATGGCTTATTATTTAGACTGCAAGACCACTTAATTAATTATAATGAACTGTTTGCTTTATAACATTTCAAACTGGTACCTTATGTTAATGCAATGTCAGGGATATAGTAATTAATCTGACATTTACAGCCAGGAAAATGTATGCTGTCTACTTTCCCTTTGCAGTATATTTGTGTTATTATCGGTGCTTAGGAATTTTTTTAATTTGGTATGTATTACTGGGTTAAAATGAATTCAGTCTCTTTCTAGACTTCTCCTGAATATTTTCTCTAAATCATCTTATGTTTTGTTGCTACATAAACACATTTATAGTTTTATTTGTGATCTTTGAACATTTACAAGATAGCTTATGTGAAAATTGTTATAATGTCAGCGAAGAAAATACCCACATGTAAGTGGATGGGAGAGAGAGAGAGAGAGAGAGAGAGAGAGTAAAGCTTGCTTAGGAGGAATTTATTTTGGTTCACTATCACTCTTTAAAAACTTGTGTAAAATTCTTCTACAGAATGGAGTATTACTCTGCCATAAAAATGATAAGTTTGAATCATTTATACTTAAGTGGACATACCTTGAAGATACCCACATAAGTGAAATAAATAGGGCACAGATAGGTACATATAGCATCTTTTCTCTGGTATGAGAAAATAAAGATGTAAATGTGTCCTAGAATTGTATGTTATATATTGTGAAATAGAAAATACTCAAAGTGAAATAGGGTGAAGGGGGAAAAATAATGAGAGTATAAGAAAAAAGAAAGGAAACAGATTTTATGTATATAGGGGAGTTGTAGGGTGGGTAGGGCTATGGGAAAAAATGAGAATTAAGTTGTGTCTTATACTGGTACAAATCCTCATTGTGGAGTGCAATTATGATGTGTATATGTAATATACCAATAAAGATTTCAATAAAAAAACTTGTATAATATAAACTCTTGCCCTGTATATGTTTACATGGCATATTGTTAAAACTTAATACAAAGATTTGTCAAAATGTAATAAGTAATAATATATTTTATAAACAAACTATCCATACATTGTTATGTTAATATTTAAGAGTTCATTTATGCTTATTCATAAAGCCAAAAACTTCAAAGTTGAATACTTACTTATAATTTGCTAGAAAGTTATATAATAAATAAAGGTAGATGAAAACTGTGACAGATATCTCAATAGGTCATCTTTCCATCTATCTTGCCCTTTGCTATGCATATGCTCAGATACACTGCATTAATATCTAAGCTTGCTTTTTTCTACATGGTTGTGATTTCAGTATTTTTCCTATGTGTAGTGCTCCTGAAAGGTATAAAACATTCATGGAAAGTTTTAGAAATAGCTCATCATAATGCTGATATTTACCACACAACTGTGTGGAATATGGTTCTTTGATGAATGTTATTGCTAAGCTAGGCAGTTTCTCATTAGGCAGTTTCAAAAGCATATTTAAAATTTGTATTTCAAAGAATGGATACATTTGCAAATTGTATTTAATAATGTAGTTTGAAAGTTCTAAATAGCAAATTGCCTGTCAGACCTTGTACTTTAAGAGGTAGGAATTTTGAAGATAAGTTTTTCCATAGTTTAATGCAACTACTTTGGCTATAGACATTTTTAAAGAAGAAAATTAACTTCAAACTACAAACTAGTTCATTTTTTATATACTTTTTCCTTTGTAAAAGAAGTGTAGTAAGAGGAATGATTACCTTTTGACATTAATTCAAATGTTTAATACCATGAATACCATCTGTAACTTTTATACTATGCTTTTTCTATAAATTTGAAACACAAAATGTTAATGTTATTTCATGCTGGCATAATTATGGTAAATATAAGGGAATTAATTCCTTAATTAGTAATTAAAATTCATTGTCTTACTTTATTTCAAAATTTACCATTGACTATAATTACTTCCCAGGAGCGTTTTCATTCGTGATATATATATTTCTAATGCATGGCAATTACATTTGTTTTGTGAAATTGGTATGTGTAGGTATCATATCTTAAAATTTTCCTCCCTACTGGTCACTGCCTTACCCCTTCCCCTTCTCTTCCATATCTTCTTACCTTAACAAACTCTATCTCCTTATTTCCTACTAACTCTTACTTTGCTCTTTAAATTATTTATATTTTAGGGTCTCATAATAAAAAAACCATGACATATTTAAACTGTTTGACTTATTTCACTTAGAATTATGATTGCAAGTACCTTCATTTTCCTCAGATGTTTGCAATCCTTTATTCATTATGGTTGTGTGGTACTCTGCTGTGTATATCTCACTTTCTTTATCTTTTCATCAGGTGTTGGCCATAGAGCCTCCTTCCATGATTTAGCTATTAGAAATTGTATGGTTATAAACATAAATAAGCATTTACCACTGTTGTATTATTTCTCTTTTGGAAAAATACCCAGAAGATGTACATCTGGAAACATACGATTCTTTTAAGGAATATGTTACCAAGACTACAAGCACTCCTTCTTTAGATGCAAACTTTTAAATAAAGACACCACGTTCCCTCTTCCTAGAACACTAGCAAATGGAATGCCTGTGTCTATGTTATATTCCACAGTGGGCAACTACTATTTAGGTCAGTCTCATGGTGGCCCTGTCTGAATTTAGAGCTCTCTTTGCTACCTATTTTGTTTTTCGAGAGACTAAAAATCTGTAACTTTATGTAGAATTTCTGTTTGTAATCCTTTTTTTTTAACCTGTAAATTAGATACTGTCTTGTTGATGTTGAATTATATTCACTCAATCTCAAGTTTCTCATCTAGTGACTGACATACAGTGGGTGAGCAATGATTATTTGAAAATGAATTTTAATTTTTTCCAATTAAAACTTCTGTGCAAGTCTAACAAAATGTATCTTGAGTCTGAATTCATTCAATAACTTCTAATTTAAGTGTTGCTGTGCTTGTTCTTATTAGAATGTTACTTTTTCCTGGATGACGTAGATTTTGAAGCCTAGGAAATTGAAGTAGGGCACCGTACCACTCATACATCTAAAACCCTACTTTTCCTTACTCTGTATGGATAGAAATATATCGCTTCAATTAAACAAATATTATTTCACTCAGTTCTTAGCAAAAATTATTTGTAAAATTATTTTTAATGTGTGAGTTAAAACATGAAGCTGAAGTATAGTAATATAATGACTATTCATAGAAAAAATTTGATTCCTCAATCTTGGGGTAAAGCAATTAAAAATAAAAATATAATTCTACATATGGGATTTGTGATAATAGATAAAATAGATAGACTTTATTGCCTGATAACTCCTTTTGGCAGAAGAATATTGTGAGGATCTTACATTTTAATTTACTGCTAAAAGTGGAGAAAAGTTAAGAGGGGAAGACTAACTAGCAAAATGGCTTCCTACTAATCCATTGAACTGAGCCTGCTAAACACAGTCATGCTCTTCTTAATATTTCAACACATATTTCATATTGACTGCAGAGAATAAAGAAAAGAGTGACTTGTTTTGAACTTTAAATTAGGGGAAAAAAATGACGACAAAGCCCAGACAAGCCTTTGGCTATGTCAATTTCTTCAACATGAATTATGCAGCCTCAGTTAGCAGTGATTTAAAAGTGCAAACCAGAACTAGGAGCGATTAGATGAAGGCTGGAGATCAGATGAGACAATTAGTAGATAATTTTGATTGACCTGATAATAAAGAACCCACAAATTAGGCTTTCCAATCTAAGAGCATGTGTTTTTCTTTTTTTTAATGATTCTCATATTATTGCCTTTCTCTAGCTATGTTTTTGTTCATCAAATATTAAAAGTCACTGTTTTTACTTAACTTTTCCACTCCTCCATTTTATTTTCCTTTATTCTTTCTCCTTCCTTTACTGCTTGTTTTTATTCTCTATTTTTCGATACATGAGATGTTTTCCAAAATGATTACATTTTAGTCACTATTTATATATATACAGAGATGGCATAAATTTATCTCAAGAACTATAGATTAACAGCCTTGTTATGAACTTTTGTGTATAAATGGGTATATTAGAACAATGTTAATGACATATTTAATATGTAAAAGAAATTGAGAAACATAAAATAATTAGTCATTATGTCATCAATGAATAAAAAGTTTTCATAATTTCCCAGTAAATGCAGTTACTTGTTAACTCATTTTGAAGTACTTTTGCAGAGGATTGAAATCACATTTCCTCATCTAGTATAATGTTCTTCAGGTCCATCTTGTTTTCACATGTCAGATTTCCTTCTTTTTAAAACCTACATGGCATTCCACTATTTATATAGACCTTATTTTCAGTTCCCTTCCATCCACTGATATATACAGAGGTTGCTCCTGTATCTTGATTATTGAGTAATGCTGTGGTAATCACAGCATGCAGATATCTCTTCAAGATATAATGTTCAAGAACTTTGGAGATGTAAGCCAAACACAGAAAGACAAATTCTATATGATCATACTGTATGTAGACCCTAAAATGTTAATTTCATACAATTAAGGGTGATTGCTAAATAATGATGGAGAAAGGGAGAAAATAAGGGAGGATAAGACATTGATCAAATAGTACAGCCTTTTTGACAGAATGGAGGGATAATTTTAGGGATCCATTGCACTACATGATGATCATACTTTATAATAATGTTGTTTTTGCAACAAGCATTAAAATATTTTCTTACTATACTCACAATGAAAAATGAGAAAATGACAGATATGTCATGTAAGTTGATTAGAGGCTTTTATGAAGTTTACCATGATCATAACATCACATTTTATTGCGCTGATTTCCAATTGTCATTTGTCAATTTAAAAAATTTAAAATATGCATTCTCAAGGTGAAAACCTTTAAAGAAAAGACTTGAAACATGTTCTCTTGAATGTTTGCTATTTCAGCTATGTACATGTTTAACTTTCATGGTACAAGACTAGTGCTGTACACTACAATGTTCTTCAATTTAAAACATTTTCAAGTACATTTGCAATGAAATTTACCCCTGATGTATTTATAGTGCTAAAGACACTTTTCTTGAAAATAGTTAAAACTAAGTCTAATTTTGTTATTGGAAAGTGGGAAATGTCCAGGTGGTCCACATTTTAACTTGGACAACCACGGGAAATAGCTATCCATTTAATGCCTTGCATTTTGCTTGTCTTAAGTCAGTTGAATTATCTTGGCTCGTGAAATGTTTTGTGACACCACTGTTCAGTTATGTTGCTTTAAAAATCATCCTATCGCTAAACTTCTTTGACACGGTTTCTTTTAGATCCCTGTTTTGTTTTCAGGGTTTTTTGTAAATCTATAGTTTAATCCTCAGTGCAGTGCGACCTCTTGCTGTTTACTTCTCATTATCCCTGCAGTTTCAATTATATATATTACTCTTTGCTTTATTTTAAAACAGTTGTGCATTGCTGATGAGCCCTAAAGTCACCAAGGGTGACTGATGTCAATAGCGAGTCTAGGTATGACTATTTTTATCCATAAAGCAGTTTACTTCCATGATGATGAAAGGCACTAAAGTGAAACCTGCCTCCTATTACACCCTAGGGGTGCAATCAAGTGAGATCTGATCATAGCATACCAATTAAGTGAGCGAGCGGAGTAGGCGCTCTGGGTTATAGTAAGGAGTAGAGCATTCACTGATTTTTGAACTCTCGCTAAAGCATCAGGACAAAGTATACCTAATTCATTTGATAGCACAGCTATGCGCATAACCCCCTCTGTCTTAGTATCTGCTTAGAGGCTCTGCTCTCAGATTTAATTTTCTTATAAGTCATTATAGCCATTATCGCTCTTTTAATCCATGGTAAGTTATGCACTACAAGTTCCCAGTGAACTGATGATCTGTTCCTCTAGATTGTATTTTGTCTCATGGACAATTACAAGGGCTATAAAACAAAGCTGTACCAGCAATATTATTTACTTTATTTACAATTTATTTATATAATCTCAGCCTAATAGGTCGCTGCCCACACCCAAATTTTCTATCACCCTCAGGTAGAAATCTTTCTAGTTCTACTTCTAAAGTTCTAATTTAGTTCCTTTTACTCTTGCTAGAAACTCCCCAAGGTCTCTCTTATTGCCTTAGACACACCTGGACTGTGGCTCTCTGCTTGTTGGAGATGATATCTCATTGCA
>PVIR01010434.1:0-50028 GCA_004026965.1 Petromus typicus | reverse complement strand
TCCTCCTGCCTCTGCCTCCCGAGTGCTGGGATTACAGGCGTGAGCCACCACGCCCGGCACTGTGGTATGTGGTACTGGTTGCTGCTGGGTGTGGGTCTCCACACCCAGTATTGTTATGTGGTTACCGGGGAATTGAACCCGGGCCCTTGCGCTTGCAAGACAGGTGCCGGAACCACTGAGCTAACTCCCCGGCCCGAAAAGCACTCATTTTATAGATGAAGAATCATCCTAAGAGGTGCAGTGACTGTTAGCACCTTTCATTACATTAAGATCAATATTTGAAGATTCAGCATTTTTTAATGTATAGCAGGGAGTAACTTTTCACCATGGGAAGGAAGTTCTCTCAGAGTGATGTAACCTACAGTACAAAAATTTCTAGATTTCCTAACAGTTCCAACTACATATGAAATGTTTGTAAGGAAAAACCCAAGATACTATAAAGGCTGAGATGAAACACATTTAGAGTCTCCCTCTAAAGTTTTTATATATTCAAGGATGAATTTTCAGCTGAATGAAAGAGATCCAGTTTAAATCTGTTAAATGCAAAGGAAATTGTGAGGATCCTAAAGTATGAAACCAAGCACCAGAAAAAAAAAAAAAAAAGCCCTTAAAAACATTCTGTATTCCTCAGCTTTATTTTTAGTGTAGTAGCGCCCTCCCCCCCATCACCATAATGAAATACTATGAACTGTGTGGCTTAAATTTGGGGGGAGTAGGATGTCTGAGATCGAGATATCAATGAAGTCAGTTCCTCCTGAGGCCAATGCCTGTGGCTTGCAGAGATAGGCTTTTTACTGTGTCCTGAGGTGGCCTTTTCTCTGTGCATAACGTCCTGTCCACTTAGAGTGACAACAATCTTATTTTAGTTATTTAGCATGAGCATTTTAGCATATAAATATGGGCAGGGATGTAGGAGTCACTATTTAGTTCATCTACGACATACTCTGTAAACTTGGTGCCACCATCTAAGTTATTCTGTTTTTGGGTTTTTTGCACAGGTGTGAAGACCAACTGACTACACTCTGCAACCAAGTCTTAAGTATTTGGGAACTGCTGCCTCTGTTTGCCTTAAAATGTGTCTTTGGACCAGTCTGATCCTACGAACAATGTGAACTCCTGCAGGGAGGAGTACTTGGTCCATTGATTTAGAAATTCAGATCTGAGGTTTCCACATAGATATAAGTTTAATTAGTTCTAATTAATTAGGTTTTTAAAACTCCAAATATTTTACATCTCTGACTCCTAAACATTCTTTCACTACTTATGATCAGCTGCAGCGTTCTGGATTAATACTCAGACTAGTGCTTTTCTCTAGACTTGTTTTGAACAGAAGGAAAGTCAGTTTAAAATAAAACTTCCTAAAGCACACTATAGGTAGAACCACGTTCTTGGCATTCTTAACTTAAATGATTTTTTTCTTTTAATCTTTGAAATTGGAAAGGATGTTAAGTCATTTGTTCATTACCCCTTTCTGAAAGAGTAACTCGGAAAATTGTTGAGTAATACTCAAATATCTGTTGCCTTGGAAGATGTTCTTATATAGTTTCTGGGGGAAAACATCAAATTCTAACAGGTATTCATGTATGTGTGCAAGTACTAAATGTTTTTACTCTTCGGCTTCTTTTTTGACACTAGAAAACTTTTCATATTAAGTAGTTTGATAATGTTGGCTTCATAGATTCTAACATTCATGTACTTGGAGACCATGGAAAGACAGTTTCATTTAATGAATGTTTATTGATCTATCCAGATACCAGGTACTACTATAAACCCTAGAGATACGGAAGTGGAGGGAAAGGTTCCTGTTATCTAAGAACTAACTCTCTGGAAGACACAGACAAGAAGTTTGGGCAGTGCAGTAAAATGAAGTAATGTTACCCATGAAGTGCTGATTAGCACATTTGGCATGAAGGAAGGGTTGGTTTAGGGGTCATACTACTAAAGCCTCGCAAGTGGTGTTCCCTCAACCAGAAAAGCCTCTCCTCTGCTACCTGGTGCATTTAACTTGCCTTTCAATCATTGTCTCTTTTAGGAAACCTGACTATACTCCCCTCCTCAAAGTTTGACTTACAGGCTGAGCTTCTTGAGCTTTGTCAAAGATGCCCATCTGCCTGCCTGCCTACCTACACACTCCTGTGGGCACACAGGAGCTTAAAAGAAGACTGATCGTTCAGCTGCTGTTGGACAAGTGAGTCCAGCACAGCCCAAGCACAGGAATGTAAGATTAGGGTTAGGAGCCTTGCTGTGAAATGTCCACAAATGCTTTTGCCTCCTGGAGTACTATTTTGAGAGAATGTAGTCAATTCAAGGGAGTGGGGACAGCCATGTTCCAAATCAATTCCCCTCTGTTTGGAGTAAGATTTATGCCTGAGCTCAGGCTGGCCTCTCTCTTCTTGTGTGGCTTGGCCAGTTGAGCTCAGGAAGTTGGGAAGTGGAGGTAGTCCCACCGACATGTTTCCTCATTTACCTGACTGGATGGCAGTGTGGTGACTCAGAGCCTGTTAGGGTCAGCACTGGCAAGAAATGTCTGGTCCTAGGGACTGAACAGCATGCTAGTCCATAAACTTGATTATCTACAAGGAGAACAGAAGGGTTTCTTAGATAATTACCAAGAGGGATCATCCTGACCTGGAAGTTGTTTGTAGTAGAAGCCTAGAGGTAAGAAATACCTGAAATTCTACTTTCAGAGGAGTGGGAGAGGGTCGAGGCTGACCACAGTTCACCCACCCACTAGATAAATACAGAAGACTAGCTGTACCACTCCCTATCTTTATGTCCATGGGTAGTTTTTGACCTCTAACCCTCGGTTTGCTCATCTACACAATGGGGGTAACAATGTTATGAGAAATTAATTATTGGGATAATGTTCATGAGAGCCTTAGCACAATGGCTAGTAGAGTTAGTGCTCCAGCAGAGTTAATTGAGTTGTGGTCTTCCCACCTCCGTGTCTGTGTGCCTACTGCAGTGTCCTATGGAAGTGAGCCACACAGGCACTCTCCTGAGACAATTTCAAAAACTGCTCTCATGTGGTGTCAGTGTCTTGTTCAGACCTAGCAGCCAAAAATCACACAATTCAGCAACCAACTTACCCATAGAAAGATGTGCCCAAACAGCAGCGGAAATGCCAGTCCTTGGGTGAAGCTGGGTTGGACCGAATTCTGATTCTTGCCTAACAAAGAATAACATATCTCTAAAGATCACTAGACACTTAAATTTAGTGTAAACTTTTTATTTTTTTCAATAGATTTTTGTTTGTTTGTTTTCCTCTGTTCTTTCTTCTCTGCAAATGCCCAGATAAGAATAGGCTCTTGGGTCAGATCACCTTGGAGATTTTTCTGAGAATACACCATGAGTAGGGGTTAGGACTCTCAAAGGTACCCTCAAGGAGAGATGGGTATCCTTGAAACCTCATGTGTGGGCTAGAAGTGTTTCCTTTGAGCAGACAGAGTAGTGGAGGAAAAAACTTGGGACTAAATTCAGGTTTTACCCAGAATTCCTTGAGAAGGGATTGGCAGAGAGTAGGAAGTGAAGAGAGCAAAGCAGGAAGCAATTTTAAAATAAAAAGAATTGTCCCTTAATAAAATGAATGTGACCATTTATTCACTCAGCACAAGAGAATGTGGAGACTCCCAAATCAATGGGCCAGTATATACCATGGTATAGGGGCATTGTATTAAAAATAGAAATTAAGAGAAAGTGGGAGGGATAGCCCTCCTTCTTAGTAATTCATAACTTGGTGCGGAGCCACATCTGATAACCAGCTACTGTGCCTCACTACCTCTTTCCATCACTATTCTGGCCCTGGCACTTCCTAGGTCAGGTTTTGTTTGGTTTTGTTTTTAACGTAGGGCTCTTTTAACTCTTTTCTCTTGAGGATAGAATTCTGATTGTCCCAAGGGATTGTAAAAATGAAACGCAGAGCATTCTTTCAATACTTACTAGGTTTTCTGTGAAAGCTACAGTGATGACCTGCTGCTGGAGTTTATATTCCTGAGGAACAGCATGTAGGCAATAAAGAGTTTCCATCAGAGGTTACAGCAGATGCTGTCCCACACTGCCCAGTGTGCCTTTGCTAAAGGACTTGTTTCAGGAACTGTATGGAGTGCACTTGACCTGTGGCCTTTGGCTGCCAGTCCTGGGACAGAGATGACCTGGGGAGTCCTTGCAGACTGGTCAAGGCAGGGCTGTGAGGACCTAGCCAGGCAACCCTGAAGGGCAGTTTTTACAGAGCTCTCGAGATCTGTCAGTGAGCCATGGCTCAGTGACTGGTTGACTGCCTGAGTCTGGGTCTGTATAGGAGTACCACCCTCAGAGAGAGCAGAGCCAAGAGCTGAACTACAAGTGCCATCTTTAGGTAGGAGCACCACAGCTGAAGTGGTCAAAGAGAATGGAACGAGCATGGCCATCAGAGGAGCCTGGAGAAACCAAAGAAAGAGGGAGAAAAGGGGGATGATAGGCAAGGCCATGCTGGAGGGGATTTGATAAGCCAGAATGAGAAATCGGGATTTTCTTTAAAGCATAGGATTGATGTGATCTGATTTTAAAGGACTACCCTGCTGGTTAATGGAAAACAAGCTGTAGGCTGAAAGTAGATTGAGGCAAACCAGTGAGGAGACATATGGACAAGGGACTGTAGGGTGTTGACGGTGTACAGGGGAAACAATTCAAATATGTTTTCCAAGCGGAGCTGACAGGCCTTGATGGACTAGATGTAGGATGGTGGAGTGAAGGGATTTGGGGTGCCTTGGCTAAGTGATGAGTAGAGGGTAGACTGTGTGTGTGTGTGTGTGTGTGTGTGTGTGTGTGTGTGTGTGTGTGTGTGTGTGAGAAGTTCTCAGTGGTGTGGTTAATTGTAAGGGAGACCTCATAGTAACTTCCCACTCACATTTATGGAGTTTGCATAACTTGGCGCCATGCCTGGTTCTTCTACAGGCCAACAGTGAAAATGGCCATTGTCAGATAAACCTGATTTCTGGAGACCTCCAAATGCACAGGTAGGCAGGCAGAGGTCTTGCCAGACAGCAGAGGAGATTGACTACTGTCCTGGGAAAGGCTAAGGAGGTATTTGTGGGGGAAGGGGTTCCTCTCTGGAACACTGTTATGTTTAGAAAGTGTGCTACTTTTAGAGCCAGGACCCTGCCTATCCTCTTGGAACTCTTGAGCCAGGGCCTGGGACTTAAGCAGAGAGAGTGTGCCCTGTGGGAACAGAGGCTGCAGGAGAAAGGGCTGAATGTAAGCTGATGCCTCTCTCTGCTGCCTGACCTGGATTTTCCTTTCATTTTAATTGGACTCATGCTTGTTTACTGTATATGTGTTTTGCATTGTTCCTAAGGGAAGCTCAGGAGACCCAGGTGGACCTTGCTTGGCAATCTCAGGCTACCCAAAGCTCAAGGAGGCAAATTTCCCCATGGGATATGCTTATGGTACCAAGAGTAAGTCTGCTCTGCCTAGTCCTAAATCCAAAGGTTTTCTGCTTCCTTTTTTTTGCCTAAAAGTTTTATGTTGTACATTAAGTTCATGATCCTTTTGAGTGAATTTTTATGTCAGGTTTGAGGTTTAGGTGTAGTATTGTTTTGTGGATGTCCAGTTACTCCAGCATCATTTGTTAAAAAACTGTTCTTCCTATTTGTGCACCTCTATCAAAAGGCACATGCCTGTCACGCCAGCACTCAGGAGGCTAAGACAGAAAGATGATGAGTTTGAGGCCAGTGTGGGGTGTATTGTGAGTTCAATGCTATCCTGAACTATTTAGAAAGAGGACCCTATTTCAGCAAACAAACAAACACGTAAAAGGCAAAGTCAGTTAACCATACTTGTGTGGGGATATGTCTGGGTTAAAGAATCTGTTCCAGTGGTCACTGTGTCTGTTCTCCACAAACACTGCACTGTCTTAATAAGTAAGTCTTTTTTTTCTCTCTTTCTTCCTACTTTTTTAATTCTTTATTGATATGTTTTATATACAAATCATTCTCACAAACAACACTGAAAATTTGTACTAGTACATGACATGACTTAATTCTCTTTTTTTCCCATTCCCTTGCCTACCCTATAATCCTGCCCTCTATATACATAAATGTTGTTTCTTTTTTCTCTTTACCATTAAATTTTGTCTTTGCCTTATTTGTCCCTTTAGGGTTTTTTTGAGATAGGGTCTCGCTTTGTAGTTCAGGCTGGCCCTCAACTCAGCCTCCAACTCACATCACAGCAATCCTCCTGCCTCTGCCTTCCGAGTGCTGAGATTACAGGCATGAGCTACCAGGCCCGGCACTGTGCTATATGGTACTGGTTGCTGCTGGACATGAGTTTCCACGCCCAGTATTGTATGTGGTTACCAAGGATCAAACCCAGGTCCTTGCGCTTGTAAGACAGGCGCCAGAACCACTGAGCTAAATCCCCAGCTCCCTCCCTTTGAATATTTTCTATTCACAATATCTGTCATACATTTTAGAACTCATTTACACCTTTAATTTATCATACCAGAGAAAAGATACAGTATTTACATATTTGTGATTTATGTATTTCACTTATGAAAGTGAAATAACGGAGTAATACTGTTTTATAGAAAAACCACATCTTTATCCAGTCCCATGTTGATGGCATTTGGTCTGTTTTCATGATTTAGCTATCATAAACTGACCTGCTATAAACATGGATGCACATATGTCACTGTGATATGAATCTTTTAATTCTTTTATGTATATACCCAGCAGGGAAGCAGCAGGGTCAATTGGGATCTCTTAAACCTAGGTTTTTTTGAGGGATCTCCACACTGATGTCCATAGTGGTTTCACCAGTCTGCATTCCTACCAACAGTGGAGAAGGGTTCCTTTCCTTCACAGCCCTGCCAGTATTTGTTATTATTTAACAGTAGGACCTAATAATAGAGTAAGTGCTCCTACTTTGTTAAGATTGTCTTAACTAATCTAATTCCTTATACATATTAAAGTCTATAAAATATCTGGCTGGAATTTTAATAAGAAATGCCTTAATATAATTGTTATCATTATTTTTTCTGTGCTAGGGACCAAACTCAGTATGTTCATGCTAAGTATATTATCTGCCAATAAGCTGTAACTCTGGCTTTGTATTATTGTTTTTGATGCTATTTATGAATAGAATTATTTTAATTTCATTTTCAGGTTATTCATTGGCATAGAAATGAAATTGATGGGCCAGGGAGTTAGCTCAGTGGTTCCGGCGCCTGTCTTGCAAGCGCAAGGACCTGGGTTCAATCTTCCGGTAACTACATACTATACTGGGTGTGAAGACTCACGCCCAGCAGCAACCAGTACCACATACCACAGTGGCGGGCGTGGTGCCTCACACCTGTAATCCCAGCACTCGGGAGTCAGAAGCAGGAGGATTGCTGTGATGTGAGTTGGAGGCTGAGCTCAGGGCCAGCCTGAACCACAAAGCGAGACCCTGTCTCCAAAAACCTTAAAAAAAAAAAAAAAGAAAAGAAAAAAGAAAATTGATATTTGTATATTGACTTATTTCTATAACTTTATTATTTAATTAGGCCAGCTACTTTTACAGAGCCTGAGGATTTTTCTTATTACATTGTGTCATGTCACACAAACAGTTTCACATCCAAATCTGGATATCTTCTGTCTCTTTTTCTTACTTGATTGCATTGACTAGAATCTATAGTACAATAATCAATAGATGTGGGAGTATATATTCTTTTTTTTTTTTTTTTTTTTTAGGTTTTTTGAGACGGTCTCGCTTTGTGGTTCAGTCTGGCCCCGAGCTCAGCCTCAAACTCACATCACAGCAATCCTCCTGCCTCTGCCTCCCGAGTGCTGGGATTACAGGCGTGAGCCACCACGCCCAGCACTGTGGTATGTGGTACTGGTTGCTGCTGGGCGTGAGTCTCTACGCCCAGTATTGATATGTGGTTACTGGGAATCGAACCTGGGTCCTTGCACTTGCAAGACAGGCGCCGGAACCACTGAGCTAAATCCCCAGCCCGGGAGTATATATTCTTGCCTTGTTCCTGATCTACATAGAAAAGCTTTCCTTTTTTCCCCTACAAACAAAAAACCACATACCCACCAAGTGCTAGGATCCTGGGAAAGGGGATGTTAGATGAGGGAAATCTGGGAAGACTTTCTTGAGAAGAGTTGGAAAGGCAGACCCATCCAAGGCGGGCAGTTTGAGAGTTTATTCTTACAGGCCAGTACTGGAACTGGCCACTACAGAGGGTGGACTCAGGGCTACTGGCAGGAGAATGGCTTTGCCTTGTGTTCTCTGATGGAGTAAATCTAGTTTCTTTCCTACAAGAAGGGTGGCTGCACAGCTTCCAGGCTCCTGCACTGTCCCCAGGCTGCATCACAGTCCCCATCACTGTGGGTTGGGGTTGGCTAGGGACTGAGAGTCTGTCCACCATTCACAGGAAGAGAGTGGGGCCGAACTCATGAAACTCTTATCCCAGAGGGTCTAATCAGCTGCTGCTGAGTACCTTCCCAGGACACAAACCTACCTTCATTTGTTTCTTCCTCTCCTAATCCATTCACTTGTTTAGTGCATGTGAACAGCACAGGTACATGCAAACCATCTGGCAAGGCATGGCATAGCATGAAATCTACTGACAGGGTCCCTATTCCCTGAACATTTGTCACTTATACTAGAGGGTTGAATTTCAAATATCCTTGAGAGAACCATGTGAGTTCTGGGACGAAAGAGGTAGAAGGCAAGATAGGCTGGGTAGGGTTTGAGAGTCTACACTTCTGACATGCTCCTAGGTTAGAAGGTCACACTATCAGTAGCCAGGTCCTAGAGAACATCTGATATGATTTGACTGGAGAATAGTGGTAGAGGAGAGCTGGAAAAGTAGGCAGAGACCAGGTTCCAGGCTAAGGAGTGTGAACTGTATTTGGCAGGCAACACACAACATCTGAAGGTATTTGGGTCATGAAGTGAGCCAACCCAGACTTAGGAAGATTAGCCTGGAAATCACTCAGAGGAAAGAGTGGAGCAAGAACAGCTAGAAGCACAATGAGCTGTCATTAGCCTACCCACCTAGCCATCTATCTACCCATCATCCACTTAAATTTGTTACTTTCATAGTCCAGGGAGAGGATGAAGAGAAGCCAGTCTTCCCCCAGAGGGATCCCTGTCCTGATCCCGTATTATGTGTGCAGGCATGCATAGAAGCATGGGCACCTAGCGCACCTGGTGAAAGCAAGAGGCTTCCTGTAATAGGAAACCTTTGGGAGCTCTAGAAGAACAGAGTTGTTTGAGCGAGAAGTTCCAGGCAGAGGGAGTCCCTTGGGCTAAGCATGGAGGCAGAGAAGGCCATATGTGGGACCAGAGAAGTATACTGCTTCTAGTTACATCAGTGTATTGGTAGCACATAGAATTGATCCCAGGTTAGAGAACCAGCTTAGGCAGTTCTCTAAGGTCCTGCCCTGTTCCCATCTTGGAGGAAAATCTCCAAGAGGGCAGGATGTGGCCATCCATGATGACCATTAGCAGATAATAGCAATAACTAAAATCTGCACATAGTCCCTGTGTTAGATACTTCACTTAGATCATCACATAGGCTTCTTATTATAACACTAGAAGAAGGGTCTCCACATTAGGTCATGTGCTGCTTCATCTAATAACAGAAAATACATGGGAAGTGGGTATGAAGCAGGAAGCCTTGTTTTATAAAAGCTGGCTACTCTGGCAACCAGTCCAGTCTTGCAGTATAAACTTGGTGCTTTGAGAAAGGGATTCACCCATTTACAAGGGCTCAGCTGTCCCCAGGACCCAAACAGCTCCCATTAGCTCCCAACTGCATCCCACTGAGGAGTTAAGGCTCCAGCAGATTAGCTTTAGGTGACTCTCTCAAACTACAGCAGATGAGAGAGCTGTAGAGTAGAAACTGGTTGTGTGGAAGAAGGATCAGTAGCTTGCCTGAGGTCACCCAGCTGCCAAGTGCTAGAAACAGTTGAAGTTGAGTCTGTGCAACTTGCAAACATAGTGGAATGAGCTGGAAGTGGATGGCACTCAAGACTACTCAAGGTGGGGGAGAAGGGCAGGGGTAGGCCTGCAGGAGTGAGGGGTAGGAAAGATGTGGTAACAGTGTGCTTTCTGGGATCTCTGATCTAGATGTGATGGCCACTGTACTAGAGAGGGAAAGACAAAGATGCTCGAGTGGAGGGACTGTGGAGCCTGGAGAATGCTAACGGGGAAGCAGGGAAGCCAAGAGCAGAGGAGTTGCATGCACTCTGGAGACATAGGCTTCAGTCTTGGGGAGTGCAGAGAAGAGAGCTCTGGGTGCCCAGGTCAGAGGGTTGGAGTTTAGGACACTACAGATGTCCCTCGAGGATGGGAATCAGGAGTCTATTGTTACTATGTATCACCCTTGGGAGGTGAGCTGCATTTATCCTTGGTGGGTACTTTGGGCCAAAAGATACAACCAGCAAGGTTTAGAGAGAAGACAGAAGTGCTTGATACACATGGCCAAGGATTCGGGGAGGGAGGTTGAGCAGGGGATGCGGGGATAGAAAAGGCCGTCAGGAAAGGGCAGCTTCCTGGACATTGTGTACCGTGGCCCCCTGGTACACACACCTTGTACACTGTCTCTCAGCTCTCTCAGCTGCTGTGGTTTGAGTGTGTCATCTCAAGCTAATCTGCTAGAGCCTTAATTCCTCAGCGGGGCCCTGTTGGGAGCAAATGGGAGCTGTTTGGGTCCTGGGACAACTGAGCCCTTGTCAATGGGTGAATCCCTTTCTCAAAGGACCAGGTTTACACCCCAGACTGGACTGGTTACCAGAGTAGCCAGCTTTTATAAAGCAAGGCCTCCTGCTTTATACCCACTACCCATATATTTTGTGCTATAAGATGAAGCAGCACATAACCTTTGCAGGCACCATGCTGATACTCTCAGCCCCCACCCTACCCCACCCAAAATGTAAACCAAAATAAACTTCTTTCCTTATGAGTTACCCAGCTGCTGATGAGGCCAAGGCAGAATCCTGGGCAACAGAGTTAGACCTTGTCTTTAAAAAAATACTGTCTTTCTCAACCCTCCCTCCAGTCTGGAGATATGAGTTGATTGAAGGATGGTAACATATAAAAGTATAAATGGGCTTTGAGACATATTACAAATAAGAGCTCTGGCTAAGAATCTCTGGAGAGGGTGGGATTTGCAGTCTCCCCCTTAGCATCATGAGCCGCTTCCATGACCCTCAAAGGTGGAAGTGGTTGGCAAACACCTGGTTGGTGTTCCTGGTGACCAGAGTCCACCACATACAGCTGGCAGCAGGAAGGATTGGGATTAGTCTGCATGGGCTACAGTAACAGACCACAGGCTGCTATTTGCTAAGTGCTCTAAGTCCAAGATTAAAAGCCAGCAGAGCTCAGCTAGAAAGGGCTTTCTCCTTGGCTCGCGGATGGCTGCTCTCTTGCTGTGTCCTCACGTGGTGGTCTGGGTGGAGATGGAGTCTGGAGGAGCTCTGTTCTCTCTCTTCCTCTTGTTAGAGGGCAACAGTCCTCTCTGATTAGGTCCCCACCCATATAAACTCATTTGACTTTTTTCACTGTCTTTAAGACTCCATCTTCAGTACAATCACATTGGAGTCTAAGTCTTAAAAGTGAATTCAGAGAAGAAAAAATGTATCCTATTACAAGGCCCTTTCGTTGAGCCCCTTTATTTTACCAATGGAAGAACCAAGGCTCAGAGTTTACCTGATTTGTTCAAGGTCACAGCTGGCTAGTTGCTCAGCCAGACTGGAAGGACAGTGGCTTCTGACCATTGCAGTGCCAATGGTGAGGTGTGCCCTAGGTGTGTCCTTCATGCAAGCCTCTGTTTACATTAGAGATGAGAGCAGAGGGATACAGCCCTACCTGAAACCTGAGGGATTTGGCTGAGAAGACAGGAAAACTTCCTGTTCTCAAAGTTGTTAGTCACTGGAATGTCCGCACAAAGGCGGTTGTGAGTTTTCTTCTTCTGAAATTGGCAGTTTGGCATTTTGGGAGTGGGCCTCATGAGTGCTTAAAGATTTTTGTAGACTTGGGTTTCTACAATGACGATTAGGAAACTACTGAACTGCAGCCTGCTGAATGCAGAAGTCTTGCCAGGAGGAAATAGACATGGAAAAAAATTTACCCCATGCATACCTTTGGCTCAGGAGCTCAACCTTGTGGGGGAGGGCAGCAACTGGGCAAGAGCTGTTTGCCCTAGTTGAGTAATGCAGATAAGTGCTCTTTCAGATTGTATTTGCAGGCTTGGGGGCTGGGGGCCGGGTGAGGGCAAAGTTTTGGTGGACAAGGTGAGGCGCAGAGCAGGCAGGAGGGACTGGGGAAGCTGGCAGCACAAGCCCGGGCCTGCCATCCGTCAGTTCCTGAGGGGAGAGAGCCAGAGCCTGGTGAGGGCCCAGGCGCCATTGCAGAGGCAGTTCTTTCTGTCTTAAGCACTTCCACACTTCTCGGCAGCACACAGCTCACTGGCTGGCATTGATTCAAGCCAAAAAGATTTTGTATTTTTTTGTAAAATGATGTTTTTATTAAAAATGTTTTTATTGGCTGGATGCAGTGAACCCTATATCCAAGAACGCAGGAGACTGAGGCAGGAGGATTGCAAATACAAGGCTTACCTGAGCTACAAAACAAGTTTAAGACCATCATGAGCTGCAGAATGAGTCTCTTAAGAAAAAAAGAAAGACTGAGAGGTAAGAAGAGGAACTGAGAAAAAATATTTTAGCCAAAAAAAAAAAAAAAAAATTGAAGCAAATTTTTCAGCAGAAAATGAGCTTGGACAATCTCTTTCAGAGTCACACTTGCCATTCTTAGGAAAATAAGCCTCTGAGACCCTCCTGCTCTCTTGGGGTAACAGTGGCTGTTGTCCTCTTGATCATGGTCAATGACAACTGGTATCGCAGAACATGTCTTTTAAGAAGTCACATAAAGACATAACAGTAAGTTAGCTTATCCTTATTTTGACATTTGTTCAGTGTTTTTGGCACAGTGTCATAAATCCATCAGCCCTTTCTTGAGGTAAGTCAAGAAGGTGTCCTAGGGCAGCTGCCTGCTACTGTAGCCCCCCTTACCCTATGCCTGCCCTGCATAATTAAAAGATATATTATCCCCTCTTTAGAGAAAGATGCCCAAGAACTTTTTACAAAACACAAATGAGTTCTCTGGGAACCTTCTTTTAGGTGGAGAGAAATCATACCCTCTGGGACTCCACACTCCACGGAATCACATCTTCAAGAAAGCTTCACCAGCTGTCTGTGGTGGTGTATGCTTACAATCCCAAAATTTGGGAGGCCGAAGTAGGAGGATCATCAAGAGGCTGAGGCCAATCTAAACTACATAGGGAGACCTTGTCTCCAAAAAAAAGAAAAGAAAGCAAGCCTCACTTTACAGGACGAGACCCCATGGAAGTGTAGTACAGGAGAGCTAGTGGGGCCTTGGCTGTGCCTGTTTTTTAGGGCAGGTGAACTGAGTGAGGTGAGACGAGAGCATGTCATATCTGGTGACTGTGGGACCCAAGTGTATGATCCCATGTTGTTTTGGTATCTGTTTTTTGTTATTGTTACAGTACTTGGGATTGAACCCAGGCCCTTGCACTGAGCTATTTCCCTGGTCCTTTTAAAAAAGTTTTTATTTTGAAACAGGTTCCCATTAAGCCCCTTGTCCTCCCAGAGTGATAGAATTATAGGCATGGGCCATGGAATCTGGCTAATGTGGTCTCAATTTCAAATACTTGCTGCCATTCTTACCAGGAACAGCTCCTGGGTAGAGACAGTTGCTTTGGGAAACATGGCCAGTGAGTGCCCTTCATTCCATAAGCGTTGGCTTTCTCAAGAAACGAGAGCATTTGAGAATGGAGGGGCTCTGTAGAAGGCAGCCCTTCTTCGTCCTGACAGGACAGAATCTTTCTGTTCTTATGGTTGCCTTGTGAACTTGGGGTCAGAGCGGGTCCTCCAGGGCTGGGTGATCCCTTCCAAACCCCTGGGTCTTTACCTTTTACCTCAGGTTCCTGACTTGGCTTTGGGGCCCAAAGGTGAAGAACCTAATCTCCTCTTAGCTTGCTCTCATATGCCTTTACTGACAGTCTATCCAGATGGGGACAGGAGATCGCATAATGCATTGACTTAGCACTTGAGGTTGGCCATATGAATCTGTGCAGCCTAAATAACATACCACTGGCTTTAACCTATTAATAGCCCAGGGCTTTCTCACCCCCTGGCAGCATCCTGGCTCTGGATGGTGAGAGGTGATCACAGTGGAGCCTGGCAGTTCATTTGTACGCTGCCTCTATCCCTTGTTGTCTTTGTGACCTTGGAAAATGAGTTCTACCTTCTCATCTTCAGCCAACACATCTTTCAGTGGAGATAATAATGGACCTACTTCACAAACTCGTTTTCTGGATTAAGGAACAAATTAAGGTAATAAGACCCTTAGCTTGATTCCCAGTGTCTAGACACTCAGTGCTTGTGTTCCTATCTCTGTCAATCTTGTGCCCCTCGGCAGCACCGCTCCTGCGTTGCCCATCCCAGGATGTAATCATGACCACGTCAGAGGGCTTTGATTTTCTTACATTGGACAGGTCATTTGGACACTAAGGGACCGAGAGACCCTGTCAGATTAGTCATGAGGACTTGAATCTGGTCCATCTTACCTTTGGGGGACTGTCATTTGCCCTAAATGATAAACATAGCCTGAACTAATGGATTCCATCCATATCTGCTCCCTTAGCAAATAGACCACATGGCACTGATGAGACTCCTCCCGGCCCTGACAGGCACACAGATGTCCAAAGGTGAATGGTTCTTGAGGTCTCAGCAAGCAGCTACACAGGCTGCACTCATCTCAGACAAACACTGGTGAGGAGCACTCCCCAGGGAGCCTACAGACAGCAGTTAGGAAGCAGTAACACAAGGCCCATAAGCCTGCTAACAGGAGAGGCCCAGTGTCACCTCCACTGGGCTCTGCAGATAGAGTGGGTGAGAAGGCTCTAAATTCACAAGGCCGAGAACTTTGTACCATTTTTGGCTTGACCTGGGAGTCACTTTGGATGAGCTGTATACCCATCTGAGGTGGACACTTAGTGAGGAGCCAGAGGTACCTGGAGACTGGAGGAGAAGGACCTTCCAGAGGAAGCTGCTTAGGCTGGTAATCCTGATGGCATGAACCCCTAGCCAGATCCCAGCAGGGTCTTTATCTCCCTGGGGCTTTGCCCCATGCCAGGGAATGCAACTCTCTGCTTGTAGAGGACAAGAATAGAATGTTCCAGGCTGAGATTTAGCTCTGTGGTTACAGTGTCTGCATGGCAAGCTCAAGGGCCTTGGTTCAATTCCCAGTAACCACATACAACAATGCTGGGCATGGTGACTCACGCCCCACCAGCAATCAGTACCACAGACCACCATGCTGGGTGTGGTGACTCAAACCTGTAATCCCAGCACTCAGGAGGCAGAGGCAGGAGGATTGCTGTGAGTTCTAGTCTGGCCTGGGCTACATAGTAAGCTCAGGACCAGCCTGAACTACAAAGTGAGACCCTGTCTCAAAAAAAAGAATGTTCTGGGGCCAGCAAGTATGTACTCAGTGATGAGAGAGGATCGAGGCTGGCTGGGGGCCAGATTCAGAGGAGAAGCTTGCTTGTTAACTCACCCTCTTACACGATTCATTTTCTCTGCTGTTCTTTCTTTCATACTTTCTTTTTTCTTTTCTTTTGAGACAGACTTGCTGACCTCAGACTCACGTCCTCCTACCTCAGCCTAGTGAGTAGCCAAGATTACAACTGCTCCTAGTATTCATACTCATCTGGTCCTCTTTTTCATTTCGTCCATTTTAAAATTATTTTAGGCAAAGGGGCAGTTTTAGACTATAGCAAACAACAAACAGTGTTTCAGTTCCTGCTTCCTGTCTGTCCTTTTAGCGAACCTGACATGGCCTTCACCTTCGGCTTCTGAAACTGGGCTCACAAATTCTAGGGGTCACTTGGTAATGTGCTGGAGGGTAAACAAAGGCAGAGATGCATAGTGCGCCTTTCTGGAACATCACTTACTAGATGATAAGAAAACTTTATTTGTTAAAAAACAAATATAATGCCATTGAGAAGAAAAAAGTTGGATGAATCTTACAGACAAAGTTTTCTCTCCGTACAGCAGCTCAGTCTGTTTTCTTGAAGCTAAGAAAAGCACAGTTCCCACAGTCACTCCAGATCATCAGTGGAGAAGGGTCCTTAAGTTGCAGGACAATGGAGGTCTTTTTCCCCAGACCTAGGGATCGAATCCAGGGCACATCGAAGGCCAAGCAACTATGGTACTGATGAGCTGCAGCCCTATCTCCTAGGGGATTTGTAGTCCTGACAGATGATGGGTTGATGGTGATCACTGATATATATGACTTACTATCTGTTTCTCCAAGGTTAGGGTTTCTGTTAGTATTGACCTATGTTACCCATTCTGAGTCCAGTGCAGGACAAAGGGCATTTCATAGGAATGTCCTATACTTCTGAGCAATTTTTTAAATATAAAGCTTCAGAGTTCTAAGGATTGAATTAAGCATAAAAACCCAAGAAACCCCATGGAAGAAATATTAGGGAGTAGTGCATGCTACCAGGAAAATTAAACTTTACTAGATAGACTGAGCATATTATAGTAAAAGCAGGAAGGCTTAAATTGGAGAGTCATCAGTGGGTCAAGTGCAAGGGTTGCTGGGAAGTAGAAGGTGTCATCAGTGCCATGGGGACCCGTGCTGTGACAGACGCTGCACTGACCTGGCTCCAGCCCTCTTCTGCATCCCCTTTGGCTCCCAGAATACCACTTACTTTCACATTTGAAAGGAGGAAGGTGATGTCAGACCATGTCAGAGTCAAAGCCATGATGACAAGCTTTAGACCATCTGCCTAATACTCATATTTGCTCTCAGATGAGTTTATATATTCTTATGATATCAAATATTAGAGTAGGTGTATGTTAGAAGAATGAGATAAATGCACTTCTGGTGAGAAGTAAGTAATCAAAAGGTGTGTGTTTTTTGAAGGATGTCCATCTCTGTCATTGCCCCTGGCATCTTCATTCCTGGGGGTGGAATAGTGACTGAATCAGGTCCCCAAGGGGACTGTCCCATCATCCCTTGAAAATCCCCTTCCTCAAGCCTCTGGTGTCCTAGGTGCCACCCAGAGTATTCCATGCAGTGGTCCCACACACCTGAGGGGATGGTGTCCTTCTGACGCCAGAAGGGCCTCCTGGGTCACTGGCTACCAGAAGCCTTTCATTTTGCCCTGCAGCTTGGTGTCCTTCTCTGTCCTTTGGCTGTCTCAGGCTCTGTCAGTCATGGAGGAACATAGCTGCCAGAACACAGAGGAGGATGGGGAGACATGAAATGGACAAGGTCCTCTTCCAGCACACGCTCCTCCGCATGGAGCACAGTGTGACCCTCTGGGTAGAGTGGGCCAGGATTTGTCACCATGTTGGAGAGAACAAAGCCAAGACCCAGGAAAGTAGAGAAGCAAAGAGAAAATAAAAGACAGGTCTAGACTGCATTCTTTCTGCAGCTGTCTGTGCAAAGCGTTTTCACTCATGCCTAGCCCTGCGGGGGACAGTCTCTTCACATGCATGAGGCTCAGTGAGATTGTAGCTTACTGCATGCCATTCATTCCTGACCAATCCTATTACATGCACACAGTTATTTCCATTTTATAGATGAGAAACCAAGACTAGGAGACACTCAGTAGGTAACTCACTGGTAGTCACAAGCTAATAAGCATGAAGGGCAGGTCTGGAATCTGGACAATCTGACTCCAGAGCTGATGTTTTTACCATCCCTTCCTGCCCTCGGGGCTCCAGAGCGATCAGCCATGCTTCTCCACACTCACTTCAGCTAAAGCTGCCAAAGGCCCAGTGTCCCTTCCACAGAGATGCTCTCAACTGGCAAGGTTGGAAAAGAACCCGAGGATGTAGCTGGCAGCCAATGTGCAGCCCGCCTCCCAGCCTAGCTTCTTCGCGTGGTATCCCACTTGCTCTTGGGGCGTCACTGGTGAGCGAGGAAGTCTGCTTTTCCTTGCCTCCTGCTAGCACTCTGGCTTAGGCTCCTGCCTGCAGCCTGGTTGGCTACCTCCTTGCCAGTGGACAGTATCTCCCTGAAAAGTCTCCTTGGCCAAGGGAAACTTGGTTCTCCTGAGGACCCCCTTCTTCCCTCACATATTCTCTCCCTTTCTGGCCAGATTGAGAAGGTGGAGTCTCATTGTGTAGATGGAAGCACCGGCAGCTTTGTACTCTGATAGGAGAGTTGGATACTTCCCTTTAAGTGTGACAGTTTTGCAATGCCCATTATGTATGAAACAACATACCATAGGGCCTCTGAAATGTCACACCTCGTCATCACAGGAACATGGAGTTAATTTGGAGGTTCGTTTGTAGGAAAACAGTGGAATCTCCTTTTCTCCAAGCCTGTGCCCATTCCAAGGCAGGATTTTTTGATCAGTGCTTCCAGAAAACTGAGACCAATTCTGACTCTGCCTCATTCAAACTGAGATTCCTTTGGATTAAAGCAACAACAAAAACTAGTATGAAAGGAAAAGCCCTACAGACGGGGAGAAAAGATCATACTGTGTTTCAGACACGGAGGTACCAAAGTGAGGAGGAGCTCTGGGCCACTTTCTGTATATGCAAAAACAAACAATAGTTATCCTCCACAAGATGCTGTCCTGTGATCTGTCACCACAGGAGATAAGGAAAAGTTTTTTATTCAAGTCTCTGGCCGATTGTATTTTCCAAAGATGACTGCCATCCTGATTTGATTTGTTGTTTGCCTTAAAGGGAAAAAAGGCAAATGAACAAACAAACCAGACACCCTCCTGCTCGTGATGTAAGAACTTTCCAGCAGGTGGGCCGGGGAGTTAGCTCAGTGGTTCCGGCGCCTGTCTTGCAAGCGCAAGGGCCCAGGTTCGATTCGCCGGTAACCACATAACAATACTGGGTGTGAAGACCCACACCCAGCAGCAACCAGTACCACATACCACAGTGCCGGGCGTGGTGGCTCACGCCTGTCATCCCAGAACTCGGGAGGCAGAGGCAGGAGGATTGCGATGTGAGTTGGAGGCTGAGCTCAGGGCCAGCCTGAACCACAAAGCGAGACTCTGTCTCAAAAAACCTAAAAAAAAAAAAAAAAAAAGAACTTTCCAGCAGGTGTCACTTCTGGCTCCTGAGTGACAGATAGGTACAACAGCCCCAGAAGCAGCCTGCCCATGCTCAGTGTCATAGACAAGCCAGGACACCTCACCAATGTTCCCAGCTCCTCATCTTCAATGAGGAGCTTGGTGTTCTGCCATCCAGCTTCATCTGTGTGTGGCACATTGAGGACAGGTTGGACTCTTGAGGCCTGATTTCTCTAGGCACAGGCAAGCATGCCCTGCAGTCTTCAGGGCAAGAACAAGGGCAAAGCAGGCCAGCTTCTCTCAACACTCCCCTATATTTCTGCTGCTTTCCACAAGACTCATGCCCTCATCTTCTGTTCCTTAGTTTACCATTTTGGAGCAAGACATTCCTTCCCCTAAAATATCTTTGTCTCTTCTCCTTTCTTAAGTGGTATCTATCTCTCCTAGAGAAAATTTTTTTGATGAATTCCTTCTCCAATACTCTTTAGCCATGATGAAATACCAAGAGTGGCATCAGTCCAAGAATGAATAACCTTCACTGGGCAGGTCTACTAGTAGGTATACTTTTTGTCGAAGTTTGTGTTGGCCTCATTAACCACTGTGTTTCTGGCAGTCTTGTGATAGCCACTATTGGGCAATCATGTAAAAGCTCCTCATTTACAGCCTCCTGGTTTGATTTACTTTTGTTATTTTTAGAGTTGACGTAAGTGACTCCATTTTGAATTTAACAACTTTGACATTTTTTTCACGATAACAGCAGGGTCCAGCACAGAAACATACTGCACTGAATCATCACATTTCTTTAGCCTCCTTCAGTCTAGGAGAATTCTCTGATCTTTTATTGATGTCCAGAATCTTAATTCTTAAGCATTGCAGATTCAGTTGTCTACAGAATGCCCCTCAGTTTGAGTTTTCTGATGTTTCATCAGTTAGATGCGGGCTTTGACCCTTTGGGAGGAATGTCAAGGAAGTGATGCTCCATCATCTGCTGTGTGGTTTCCATCCACTCTGTCCCTGCTGTTTCTGCAGCCACTTGATTAAGGTAGCATCTGCCAGCCTTCTCCACAGGAAACTATAATTATTAAGTATTTGGGGGGGAGTAGTTTGAAACTATGTAAATGTCCCATTACTTATCAAATAAGTAATTATAGTTAATAATTGTAAATATAATAACTATGACTATATGTTTGGCTTCGTGTGGTTTTGTTTTACTTAATGAGTTGTAATGGGTTACAATCTATTTATTATCATTAAGTTATTTAATTTATTAATTTAGTTATTTTTAGTGATAATTGGGGATTGAACCCAGAGCCTTCATACTAGCTATATCCTCAGCCCTCTTTTCAGTTTTTTATTTTAGGGCAAGGTATAGCAAAACGGCTGAGTTTCCCAGGCTAGGCTTGAACTTTCAATCCTCATGGCTCAGCCTCCCAGATGCTGGTATTATAAGCCTTTGCTAGGTACCCACCATGTTTGGTTTTGTTTGAGTCAAGGTCTGGCTATGTAGCTTTAGGCTCACCTCAAACTTGTCAGTCTCTTGCCTTCGCTGCCTTAGTTGGAATATAGGCGCGTACTACCCTGCTTGACATATTTTGTGTAGGGCACAGGGAAAAGGGGTTCTGGTACCTAGCAAAGGCTTATAATACCATGTACAATACTGGGTGTGGAGACTCACGCCCAGCAGCAACCAGTACCACATACCACAGTGCTGGGCATGGTGGCTCACGCCTATAATCGCAGCACTCAGGAGGCAGAGGCAGGAGGATTGCTGTGAGGTGAGTTTGAGGCTGAGCTCAGGGCCAGCCTGAACCACAAAGCGAGACCCTGTCTCAAAAAAAAGAAGAAAAAGAAAAAAGAAAGGGAAATGTTTTGAAATGATTCACGACATTTAGGCAGCCACAACAGTGTAACTAAAGAGACTCCTAAAGACTTCCACAGCTGCTTCAGAAAGTAGCAAGAATAATGAGATAAGTGCGATTATGCAAGGGAGAATACTCTGAAGGGGTTAATAATCATGTGCCTTTTTCTGTTATTTTTTTTAAATGTAGACATTCCTTAAATTTTTGATCATTTACTTGCTCGTACTTGCTTTATGACTCTTCTCTCCTGCCTTTTCCTCCCTGGAAACAGTTTTGCCCAAGCCTAGGCTCCCAGATGCTGCAACAGGCCTCCTCCCCCACAGCAGCCACTGAACTCCTCACTCCAAGCTACTGCTGCCCTCCACCTGGGGCTCCCTCACTTTAGGCCTTTGGCATTTCCTTCTCACCCACCCATGGGCGGACGCCTGCCTCCCCTGGCCCAGGCTCCTCCTAGCCCTCTCTGGGGAGGGACGGAGACTGAGGAAGGGCCTATGAGGGCTTCCAAAGGCACAGAATGTTCTTGTCAGTGATGCTGGTAGTATTTGAAGCTCAGAAGCTCAAGATACAGCTTATATAATATGGCAACACCCCACTGAGGTCGTACCCTCAAGACCCACACTTGTTGTCTAGGGTCATCTACAACCCTATCTATGCCTCCTACAGTTCCCAGGCCACTGAAGCACACAAAAGAATTCTTGTCTTCTCTGGTGACTCTGTACTGGACCTGGGATGGGATAAAGTTAATGTTTCTCCAGTTGGAGGACCAGCCTGGAAATTTCCTATACTGCTGCCTGGCTATGCATGCTTCCTGAAAGCAGGCATGTGCCAGCACCTTCCGGTCTGAGTCAGCCCCAGGGAAGGGACAGCCTGCCCCTCAGGCCTGCCCAGGGTGCCAGCCCAGCATCAGCTCAGCAGGGAGTAACATGAAGTCTGGGCTATTTTTGGATTTCCCTCAGACCCCTGTCGTGTTTGGCTTTCTGAGATATCACTTCTCTTTCCCAGAGCGGAGAGAAAAGAAGCAAGCCCAGGAAACATAGCGTAGATAATAGAGTGTCAATGAGAGATGGTCCCAGAGGCCAACTGGACCAAGGTCCATTGATCAGGAGACTAAAGAAACTCAAAATTTGGAATCGCTAACCCATGCGGGCCATATTCATCTTGGTAGCCACAGTTCGGTAGTCTTTGCCATAAAAAAAGGCCTTCCAAATTGACTAAATAAATTTATAGCTAAATATAGATACCTAGAATGAATCTTAGTCAAGGACTGTCTTAGTCAAGACAGGGTATGTGGTTAAGCACTTAGTTGTATTCTCCCTCCATTTATCTATCCATAAAGTACAAGCATCCTGGAAAACACTCAGACATCTCCTCATTCTATGAAGCCAAAGATGGTGCCCCATTTCATAGCCTTCCTTATTCAAAAGCCTTGTGCAGGTTTCAGGGTCACTCTCCTGGGCTGCTTTGCCAGGCAGTGGTTGGCAGTGAGCATACACACAACAAGCATGTTTGCATACTGGCAGCTGGAAACAACCTGCAGGGCTGGCCTTGTGCTGCCACCTGGCCTGTCCTCCAGGGAAGGGGCCAGCTGTCCCCGCCCCCCAGAGGCAGAAGCAGGACTGGGAGGGTCAGGAAGAATCCTGAATTTGTTTTGTGGTGTTCAGGAGGATTGCCAGCTGGGACAAAGAGTGATGTAAAGTGGCCACAGACTGGTAACAGAGGGGATTTTCACCAGGGAGGCTCTGGGCTGGAGTCCAAGGGATTCCAGGGCTCGATAGGAAATGGCGAGACGGGGAATTGGGACCCCTCTGGCCTGCTGGTCCTGCCTTTCTCTTCCCTGTGTCAGAAAGTGGGTGTTGAACGCTTTGATTTCCCCTTTTATTCTAGCTAGCTTTATGAAACCAAGAGTGAGCAGCAGACACTGCCAGTTTGTCGGGGAATACAGGGCCCCGTTGCCCTTCTGGAAGAGGCCTGTCTGCCCAGCTCAGCTCCTCCCTGGCCAGTAACTCTCCCCTGGTCCCAGCTCATCCTTCCCAGAGCTATCCCTTCTTGTTCGGCTTTCCCGAATGGCCATCACTTTTCCTTCCTCCTCCTCCACCTGCACCACTCCCTGCTGGCCTCCAATCACCAGCCAGCTTTGCTAAACCCACTCCCTCTTCAGCAAAGGTCCTGGGCCCACACAGCTGCAGATCTTCAACTGTTATATAGAAACCATTTAATTTTCATCCCAAATGTACTTCTGGAAATAAAGGGACAGTGGACAGCGGCATAAACTAGGACTATCTTAATCAAGACAGGGTATGTGGTTAAGCTAAATATATCCCAAGACTAGATCATTTCCTACCCCCATTCACCAGCCAGCACTGTCCATTGTCTCTGTACTGACCTTCCTATTCTCACCAGAGTAACGCGATTTGGTGGCCGTAGTCTTCACTCAAGCCAGGCAGATGCTAGTCTTCTCCCTCTTGCCCAGTGGTGCTTGAAGCCTACTTGTCCCAGCTGGCCAGGTCATCCATACATTTTCAGGAATTTTGCAAGCCAGTTGTTAAATATAGCCATCATTTTCAAATGACATGGTAGGAACTTATCTTTAACTTTTAGGACAAATATTCTAAATTTGTCACTTCCTAATTACAGCACTATTTTCTGCGATCTTGACATGATTTGTATCCATTGTGTCTGCATAACAAATACTATCTTTGGTTGACTACCACATATCTCTTCCCAGTTCTGTGTTCAAATACATCAATTGGTAACCAGAAATTGGCCTTGGTAAGAGTGTTTACACCACTGTATTTGTCAAAAGTTATAAATCAAGGCTTGATTTATTATTATGTTGATCAGAATGTGATATAAAAAGAAAATGTTAGTAAACACAGATTAAATGTAAAAGTATGTTGTGAGTCAGGTACAGCAGTACATACCTGCAGTTCCAGCACTCTGAATAGCTGAAGCAGGAGGACTGTGAGTTCAAGTCCAGCCTGGGCAGCTTAACAATTTAGTGAGATCCTGTCTCATAAGTAAAAACTAAGGTGCTGGAGATTAAACTCAGTGCAAAGAACGTGGGTTCAATCCCTAGTACAGTACTGCAAAGAAAACATGTGTATTGTGCTTGAAGCCTTTACAGTGTGAATCACACAATAAGTTTTTTGGTATTTGAAAAGTATTACCTGATTCACCAAAGAAATTGCTTAATGACAAATGACTAAAGTTCTCAGTACATACCACTGAAGTTAAAGATGTTTGGCCTTAATAATTTGTATCATGTGGTAAGAGGTCTACCAGTTGATCAATACATTTAATAGGAAAGAAGTCAGCCAATTAAGTTACAAGTCCACATTTGTCAAGTCATGGCTGAATATAGGAATTGACTAGCCAGTGTGGTGTTGCACACCCATTATCCCAGCACTCTGGGATACAGGAGCTCCCAAGATTGTGGCTAGCTCAGAAAATTTAGTAATGGGCTGAGGATTTAGCTCAGTGGTTCTGGCATCTAACTGGCAAGTGCAGGGTCCTGATTTCCATGTCTGCTACCATATACCACAATGCTGGGCATGGTGGTTCACGCCTGTAATCCCAGCATTAAAGAGGCAGAGGCAGGAAGATTGCTGTTGAGTTAAAGGCTAGTTTGGGCTATATAGTGAGTTTAAGGCCAGCCTAAACTACAAAATGAGACTCTGTCTCAAAAAACTTAAGAAAGAAAAAAAAGTTAGTAAATTAACAAGACACAGTCTCACATTTTTTGCTTGTTTTGTTTTTTTGACATAGGTTTCTCACTGTAGAGGGCAGTCTGGCCTTGGACTTATGTCATCCGAGATGGTCTTGAACTTGAAGTGATCTTCCTGCCTCAGCACTCAGCATCCTGAGATTACAGGCATGTATCACCATACCCTTAAATTTTTTAAAAAAGTTGAGTGGGTGTTTAGTTCAGGGTGAAGGCTCTGGGTTCATTTCCTGGTACTGAAAAAAAAAGTTTGACAAAAATTAGTGAATAATTCCTGTGAAAATCAGGTCAGTCATTTGGCTGTGTGGAATTTCTAATGTAGAGTATTGCATATTTAGCATTACATGCAAACTGTGTTCATTGCCTTTTAGGTCAATAGAATGTAAGAAACGTGTGTGTGTGTGTGTGTGTGTGTGTGTGTGTGTGTGTGTGTGTGTAAATATGTGTGTATACTTCCAATGAGACACACCCAATCCTTTTTCCTCCCCTGGTGCGGGGACATTGAAGGCCCTGAGTCTAAGCTTGTTATTTGCTGCTGTAATGAAATAACACTGACTAGGAAATTTACAGTCAATAGAAGTTTGACTCACAATTCTAGAAGCTAGGAAGTCTGAGATCAAGAAGCTGATACCGTGTCATAATGTGGTAGGTGGTGTCACATGGCAGGAGCATCAGGAGAGAGGGAAAGAGGGACCAAACTTGCTTTCATACAAACCACTGTCATGAATCCACTTATGAGAGTGAAGCCCCACAACTTTAGCCCCTCCCCTGAGGCCCCAGCACCCACTGCTGCCTTGCTAGGGTGAAGTGTCCATCAATGAATTTGCTAGTGTGGAGGGAGGCTGACCAACAGTGTCTGTAAATCACATAAATGTTGAAGTTGGGAGGCACCAAGATCTCTCAGGGTCAGTCACTAGAATGCAGCCTGACCTCTCTGGACTGGTCCAGGGAGGCAGCAGGAGATGGGAGGTGGTTTCAGAGCTGCTGATGGTCAGGAGCAGGGCAGAGCTCAGGCTCCCTTTCCCCTTCAGTTTTTTTGGACATACAACTTCCCCCAGGTGTTTCTCTGTTGGATGTACTTTTCAGAGATGCAGAATTCCCAGTGAATCTCAAGATGGTATCTGGCTAGGACCTGTCATGGTGACAACTCAGGAGGCTGTCAGTGCGTGGGAGGCATACCTACTAAATGTCCTCAATCATAGAGGACCAGCCGGTGTGGCTGGTGTCTGGGACTCAGCCTCCCATTAAGTGTTATTAGCTGGCCCACAAGCAATTCTCCTGGCCCTGTCATTACCACTTCCCTCTGCTGCTGTCTGGATCAGATCTGCGACTCCTGGGAAACCAGCTTTGAAAGTGAGACTCTCAAGGCAGAAAGGCCAGGCCAAACAAGCAGAGTTCCCTATTCTCAACTGCAGACGCCTTAGCTCAGTTCCACAAACATTAGGTGTGGACTGCGAGTCAGGCGGGAGGCCGTGTGGTAGTGTACGGATGTAGTACAACATGCATAGTGGGATGCACTGTGCACAGTAGAGGACTGCAGGGGTAGTCTTTATGATCGTGTAGCAGAAGCCTGGCACAGTGGTGCACACTTGTAACCCAGCACTCTGGAGGCTGAGGCAGGAGCATCAGTTTGGGCCTAGCTGGGCAACTTAGTAAACCCTTGTCTCAATTTTTTAAAAAAAAAAATGGGGGTGACTGGGGAGGTAGCTCAATATGAAGGTCCTAGGGTTAACATCCCAGTATTAGGGGCAGGGCAAAAATAATCAATTACACTATTGTAGTAATCGGTAGGAGTTTTTTTGTTTTGTTTTTTGTCTTTTTTCTTTCTCTCCTAAGAACTTAGCTATTTTCCCTTTCTTTGATTGCATGCTGGGATGTTGAAATACCAGGTTGAAGCCACAGAGCCCTGTGGGTGACTTGTGGGATGAGTTGGCACATTCCTGACTCCTAATTACCTGTCAGTGACACTGGCCTTCCGAGTGCTCAGCCCCGCCCCTTCGCTCCTGCTCAGGAATTGCAGCTGTGACTCCTGCTCCACCTCCCGCAGCACCACTGTTTTCTGTCGTCACCACAGAACATATTCAGTGTGTCCCCAGTGTATAGAATGGCACCTACACCTTTATTCAATGACTGTTAGGCCACAAGCAGGCCCACACCTCTTCCTGTGCAGCTCCTACCTACCTCAGGATGGAGTTTCATCCGATTAGGGACACGGATGGCCCTCACGTATGCTCCTTCCTCCCACTTCACCTCCTGACTTGCTCTGCGTCCCACAGGGCAACGCCCACCTCCCGGGGCACATTCTACTCGCCTCTCAGTCCCATGAGCTCGGGTCTCACTGACCTCTGTCCTGCAGCCCCCAGATTTCCCTGTATTCCGAACTTTTTCAGACTCAGCTGGCTACCTCTCTGTCTTGTCTCCTGGGCTGCCAGCTTGGAGAGGATGGGACCTGAATGTCCTGCTCCCCCCTGTATTCTCTGCTGCCAGGAGAGCACATACCAGGCGCTCGTGTGTTGTGTGCGTCCATGAAGGCCCCGGGGAATCTTTGGCCCGGCCTCTGCCTAGTGAGGTTCCCACTAATCGTCTCCCTGACAGAATTGCGCTCAGGATAAGAAAGCGGCCCAGTCTACTGTTTCTCCGCCTACCCTCAACAGACTACCTTGAGTAACAAACAGTGAAGTGGCAGAGTAACAGTTCACACAACTGTTTAGGATAGGTCTATGGATTGAGCATCTGCCATGTTGCCAGATGCCGTGTCAGGTGGTGGAGCTGCAAGGGTAAGGATAGCAGGGTCCCCACCTCAAGGCTCTTACTGCTGCTGAGGATGCTGTCCACCTTGCACCTTGGAAGAGGGGTCTGCCTTCTGACCTCTGATCCGTGTGTCAGAGTCACATGAGCTCTTCTTAAAAGCCCAGACCCTGGGTGCCACTTCCAGAGTTTCTGACCTGTGAGGTCTGAGGAAGTCTGGTGATTTCTGTCTTTCTTGCATTCCTTGATGACATGTATTCTTCCTGTGAGGAGCTTTCACTGAGATCCACGGCTTTGACCCTGCTAGTCTGGCAGTTTTCACAGTGTTCTATCTCTGCGCTCATGTAATCTTCTCAGTCTCTCCCCCAGCTAAGTGCATGCACCAGGGGCAGCTGCAGTCACACCAGAAATCCAGGTCTCCCTACTGAACGCTGCTCTCTCAGAGGTGCCGGATGGCCCAGAGTTCTGAGGAAGGTGTCACAGGTCCAGCTGGAGGAAGCTGTGGAGAACTGAGGGCCATGTTTCCAGGGAAGTAAGGTACCAGGTTCCACCTTTTGTTTCTGGAAACAAAAGAGGCTTGGGGCAGGATGGGCTGAGAAAGTGCAACTGAGGAGCAAGTGACACTGCTGCAAGGGAAGATGCTGCTGTGCCAGGAGGGCCTCTGGCATCATGGTGGGTGGAATGGGGATGGTCTCGAAGGCTGTGGCGGAAGAGTTCTTGCCTCCTGAGGTCAGAGTGGCCTCCACTCAGTTCCAGGCTGCCTCTTCTGCCCAGAATGGGCTGTGTGGGGTAGTTGTCTGAGGGCCAAAGGCCTCCTAGCCAGTGCCTCAGACAAGCACTTCCTCCCTGCCAGCCCCGAAGGCCCAGGACTCTAGCTGGACAATCTCCCTGTGTTCAGGATGGGCTGGGATGGAAGTGAGGCCTGGGGCAGAGACATGGAGAGAGGCCACCCCTGGAGGAGCTGTGTCCTCCATGGGCAAGGAAAGGAGACGTGGAGGTATGAGCTCATGTGGACGGCTTCCTCCACTGTGTGTTTCTGAGCAGGAAGCCAGTCCCTGCCAGCCCCAGGGAAGGAAAATAAATGCTAGACACCTATTTTTAGAATGTGGACAAACCCTGTTCCTCAGTACGCAGTGGAATTGAATTCTAAAGCTGGCTTGTCTCTAACCACAAGGCTAGTGCCCACCAGCTGCATGCAGAAGGAGACCTCTGTGGGCTGCCAGAGCTGTCTGGCTGAAGCTGGCACTCTGCCTGCTAGTGGCCAGAGCTGCATGGGAATGCTGGTGACAATGACGGTGCAGATGAAAACTGGACATGTGCTGGGCCCCATGACGTGTGATCCCATTTAAACCTCAAGTGACCCTGTGAGGTAAGCACATTTACCCCACTTTTTCAGATGAAAAGACAGAGAGAGTGAATACCACAGCAAATGGTCTCAGGATGGGGGAGCTGGTTTTGCTGGCGAATACCTGTAATCCCAGGACTCAGGAGGCTGAGGCACGAGAATCTCTGAGTTCAGGGCCAGCTTAAACTTCACAGTGAGATCTTGTCTCAGAAACAAAACAAAATACACAACACACACACACAAAACCAAATTCAGGTGAGGATGATGACAAAGCCTGTTCTACACAAACTGTGGCAGATGTCAGTATTAGAAGGGTCACACCAGCCACAGGACAGTTTCTCCTCTGGAGCACCGGTGTGGCCTCTTTGCTCCCCACCATGGGGGTAGGGAGCTCTTTCCTTTCCAGTCAGTCTAAACACTGTTCAGTATTCTGTACGGGGCTGAAACCTAACTTTTTTGTTTTTCATTTCTGGCAATAGAACCCAGGTGTGCTGTACCACTGAGCTAGCTACTTTGCTGTCACTCCTGAGCCGTTATTTTTAAATTTTGTATTTTGAGACAGGACCTTGCTAAGTTGCCCAGGCTGGCCTCAAAAAATATTCTGCTTCCGCCCTGGGGCAGCCAAGATGACAAGCATCACACCTGGTGTGATGCTGACCCTCTGTCACCTGGCACAGTCGCCCTGTGTGCCTTTTACATCCTTTCCATTCTTTTATTTTTAGGTTCAATGTGTCTGGTTATCTCTTTCATCGAAATCTCTGCTCATTAATTGTGGCCTGTTTTCAGGATAAAATATAAATTTATACGTCTGTGGATCTTATTTTTAGAAAGAGTACATAGTCATTTGGAATCAAGTTTGTAGATGACTGAGCTGAGAAAATAATTTAGTTCAAAAGGAAGACCTGAAGTTGGGTGTGATGGCAGCACCTATAATCCCAGCAGACAAAGGCTAAACCGGGAGGACTGCAAGTCTGAGTCCAGTTCAAAAAAGAAACAAACTAAAGAAAAATGAAGATTTTCTTCCCTTTTAGTCTAGCCTAAACTGGCACAAAGGTAGTTATTCCTAGAAGAAATTTATAAAAAATAATTTAGCAGTTAGCATTATCAGGTGAAGTACAGACGCTCCCAAGACAAGAAGATACTTCTTTGGGAGCAGCCACATCTCACCAGAATGAAATATAAAATATCAGCAACACGAGTCACACGTATGAGCACAGTTGTAACAGTTCACGACAAGAGAAGAGACCAGCCACAAGTAGCACTGCCTTTCTGTCCCGTCCCCATGGGGAGGGTGCCAGGAACAGCTTCCTCGTGGGAGCAGGCGGCCCCGGGTGGAGCCCTGGCTGAGGCAGGCTGTGATGGAGCCACGACGCTGGACTTCCGGTAAAGACCTGCCAAGGAGCGGACTGAGCGAGCCCTGAGAGCCCCGCTAGCTGGGTGCGCGGTGTGCGTCGGATCTCTGATGTGCCGTGGTGGAAACTGGCAATGCCAGGATCAGAGAGAACCAAGTCCTGAGGGGAGAGGGAAATGGGAGAGCGGAAGGATCTGCCGGGACCAGGCTGCCCCCAGCAGAGGTCGGAGACTCCAGACTCCAGATCTGGGCCTACCGACTGGCCCGCTCAGGCCTGGGACGGCCCGGGCCTCCTTCCCCCAGAGCGGCCACCCCACGCTGCTCTCTGCTGGGCTCTTCTCCAGGTCTGGCTTCCACCATGACACAATGTTCATCTTTTTTCCTTCTTGTCCTTCCTTATAGTTAAGTCCTTGGTTCCTCGTAGTGGAAAAATAACTACAGACAAAGGAAGTGCCCTGAAGAGAACAGGAAGTGAGTCTGTGGGAGGCAAGAAAAGTTCCGTCGAAGGGAAGCAATACGGCAAAGCACACTTCTCCCTGGACACAGTTTAGAGGCCTCTACAATGAGAGACGGCTGGAGGCAGCAGCTGTGGCACAGGGTGGGCAGTATCAGTGAAGGTGCTAGAAGCACAGCCGGCAGGCCCGGCCTCTAGAATGAGGAACATGGCGGTGCCCCTAAGCCCCTGCTGAAGAGAACCCTACCAGTGAGTAGCCGTGGCAGGTGGTTACAGGACAGAGATAATATTTGGCACCATTCACTGTGTGCCGTATAGAGAGAACACAAGGGATTGCGGAAAGAATGGACAATGTCAAGTAAAGGATAAACAGTTTCGAAGTCTGTAATCCCAGCACACTAAGGTCAAAGAGTTTGAGCCAACCTGGGCAACTTAGCAACTTAGTGAGACCTGGTCACAAATTTTTAAATTGATGAAGTGATGAAGGCTGGGGCTTTAGGGTGAAAGATCCTGAGGGGCGGGGGAGAGGAGAGAGAGAGAGAGAGAGAGAGACAGAGAGAGAGACAGACAGAGAGAGAGAGACGCCAGAAAGAGAGGCCACTTGAAAGCTAGCTTACTGTCACAAACCTGGAAAATATGTTCATTGAATGAGGACTTACGTCATTTCACAAAGGCGGAGAGAACATCTCCAGAAACATCTCTAGTAACACAGCACAGGGCTTTTACTGTGTCACCACACTCAGAAGTAGTACACTCACACACGGGCACACAAGCCTGCCTGGCACAGACTCCTTGTTCATTCTGCCCCACCTCTGGAAGGTATTTCCAGAATTTAGGTTACTAGCCTTGGAGCCTTGCTTCATACACACATACTGAGGTTACAGTTTATGAAGTGTGACCTGTTTGCCAGTGACTAAGTTCCATTAGCCTCATCTTCTAAATGTCAGTTTTTACTTCCAGGTAGGGTGGGACAGTTAGCCCTGCCTTGACTGCGGGCAGGGAATGAAATGGAGGAAATGGAACCACAAGCTGAGAGGTGGCTGGCCCACGCTTAGGGCTCCAGCACCCAGAGGAGAGGCCCAAGGCCCTTCTGAATCCTCCCTGAACCTCAAATGGCGAGTTTGGTCAGGAAGCAACTGGCCTCAAAAATTTTAAGGCAGTCCTGAAGTTCAAGAAAACCGCATTAAACTTAAGCAGAGGCAGGTGAGGATCTCTCCTCTCCTGTCTTGTTCTGCATGCTGAGACCCAAAGTGTAAGGTCCCAGGGCGCACACGCCAGGGGACTGGGAAGAAATTCAGGCATGGCCAGCACCACGCGAGGCAGGGCTCTGCTCCCCTGGGCTGGAGGACACAGAGCAGGCAGGCCAGGCCCGCAGGCTTCTCCGGCCTTTGCTGGAAATTCCCATTTACCCCCTCTCAGCTAGTTCAGAGGATGAGAAACCAGCCTAAAGGAAATCTTTCAGCTTCTGGGGATGTCCTGGCTTCCCACCCCTTCCCGAGACAATAACCAGTGGAAATTGCTGTGACCAGAGTATTGGCATTTTGAAGGCTTATGCATTTGCAATGTGCAGAGCAGCTGTGTTATATTTTTGTGAATAATGGGACCTTCTGGGAGGACTTCGGCCGTCACCACAAAGGCTGACCATTTCTTTCCGTGCTGAAGTGTGGCGTGGCCTCAGGCTTCTCTCGCAGAGGCCAGGCTCCCTCCCCCAGGCTCACACACCTCAGCAAGCTGGGGCTCCAGGGGTGAGGGAGGCGACCTAGAGGAGGTGGAAGGCCAATGGGCGAGCAAGAATCCCGGCTGTGTCTGTTTCAAATTCAATTACAAAGAGTTCTCATTTTCCCAGCATGGGGCAGCTTACAGTTCTGTCCTCTTTTCTCAGATATTTGAAAGCGGGGCTTGTCTAACTAGTAGATTAGAAAAGGATATGGGCACTTGTTCCCCATATTTTAAAACAGGGAAAAAAGCCTTGCTGTGAAGAGAGGAACAAAACCTGTTTGGTAACTTGTCATTTCAGTGAGAACATCAACCTCTCACAGGTGAACATTCCCCTGAACTCCTCCCCTTCCTCCTTCCACGCAGCAGCCCTGGCTGAGGACCAAGAAGGAACACAGGAAAACAAGGTTTCTGCACATCCAGAGAACACCATTACTGGACAGTTTAAGAGCAGTTCAAGGGCATGATGGATCTTTCCATGTGCCAGGGACAGAGCACACCCAAGGAGAAACAGTGTTCCATTATGCATATCATCACTTGGAAAACATTAATACAGCACGCATTCATTTCTTGATAAAACTGGTCATATTTATCTATCTCTTCATTAATGAACTGATTTTTTTTTTTTTAGTAATAGAGACTGAACTTACGGCTGTAAACATCCTTTAGCTCTTTTTATTTTTTGAGTCAGGATCTCACTAAATCACCCACACTGGGCTCAAATTTGCAGGCTTCAGCCTTGAGTGTCGGGATTATAGGTGCCCATCTCCACGCCTGCTAAGAACAATTTCTTAGATAACCTATATATAAAAAAAAAAAATCATCTCTGAAAGGTCCAATTCCGAGTCAGAGCTCAGGGGGTTTAAAAGATTTCCTCCCCACCTGGCAACTGAACCCAGGGCAGTGAACTACATCGCCAGCCCAATTTTTTTTAAAAAATAAAAAGGTGAAGCTCAGGGCTCCATAGGCCTCATTTATCAATTCCACAGAGCTCTTCGTAAAAACTAGTACTTAGTGGGGGACCCTACAACGGGAGCTACTCAGCAGATAATTAAAGTTAGCTTGCACAGCCAGATGCCAGATGCAGCTCAGGCGCTGAGCCTGGCAAGGCCTCACTCAGTGGCTCTGCCTCAGACAGAGGGCTTTGTGGTTAAACACTGTGGTGAGCAGGGCCTTCAGAGTCCCGGCAGTGGCATCCTCAAATCTGTCTCTGTCCTGTGCCTTTTCAAGCAGCATTACAGAAGAATATGTACCTCAGAAAGAGGAAACCAAGAAAAGACCAAAATTCCTGCCATATCTGTGGAGAAAAGTATGCACACTTGGATATAAATGTCAAAGGTAGGGAGGTGAGGGGGAGAGAACCGGAGTGGACGCTCTCACCTCGGCCCCGGTGAGGTAGTGCCGTGCCTTTTACTCAGCTTGGACATATGTCTGATTTCTTACAAAGGAGAATTTTTCTGATTTTTAAATTTAAAAATTTCATAAACAAAAGAATGATTTACAGGCATCACTTGAAACTGGGTACTTTCAGATTCATCTTTCTCTTTCATTACACACTTGCTTTGAAATATAGTCCTTCAAATTACCTTGAACCAGATGCCCTTTACAAATGTAACACCACATAGTTGTGGCAAGGAAACTAATGCCTGCTGGCAAACTAGATTTTTTGTTAACATGTTATGTACACATACAGGTTAGGTCACTAGCAACTGTTCTTTGAAGCTCCCAGAAAACAAGGGGCTTTGATCACAAAGGTTGTGGGAATAAGAAATGACTTGAGTAACAGTATAATTATGAATAAAAATTATGAATAAATGGAAAAGACATAACCATTTAAAATAATTGACAGTTGTGTAATGTCAAAATTGCTTGTATGTAAGATAAAACTGAATTTATTTTTCATAAATGCCATTATAAGAACAAGTACACTAATATACAGTGAAGTCCACCTATTAACAATAAAATCATAGGGTAAGATACAAATAATCCTCATATAAAGGACATTTAAAATATTAGCTCTGCCAAACCCTCAATTAAATACTGTGTATGGCATCTTCACTTTGTAAAAAGGAAACTCATCAATCTTTTAAACAAATCCAACATAAACTGGAATAAAAATAATCAAAGCACCTATTTAAGATCATCAAGAATCTCTGAGATTATTTCAGAAGAACACATACTGAATGAGACACTAAATACTGTGGTTCTAAGGAAAAAAAATAAACATTTCCTTTATGTAACTTATAAGGCAAGTGAAATACTATTAAAAAAAAAAACGCCCTTCACAGTCCATTTTAAAGGTTGAATTTCAGTAATACTCAACAGGAAAGAAATAGGCTCTGTTTCGGTGCTGGCAGGGACATACAAACAGAAGGGCATAACTGCCCAGTGCAGCCCTTCCTCATCTATTTTTAGAAGATTAAGACTCCAGACTTAAAAGTTTTGATGATAATGCTGTGGCTACAACTGGGCACGTAGGACCCTGTCTGAGAGACAAATCGGCCAGCTCTCTTTATGCTGTGTAACCTAGTTCACTGTTTTCCGCCCTTCTAAATTAATTCTGAGATGCTGCTCATGAAACATAACCAGTGAGGGATCTTTTGAGAATCTTTTGTTTCCTAGCTACCTTGGAATACACAGAACTGAAGTGAGGTGACAAACTAAAAAAAGATCAATTTTAAGAACATTCTTCACTGAAAAAGGAAAAATCTGGCTTCCTTGGGGTAGGAAATACTACTTTAATTGGGAACAGAAGAATACTTTGTTGAGGAAAAATCATGTTTGTACACATGGCTTTAAAAGACTTTGCCATTCAGAAGTAATTTGTTGTGAAATCTATCACAATGCACCTATCAAGAGAATAAGAAGTGTTTAAATCCTGTAGTTGTTTAGGGCTTTCAGAAGTTTTTATGTATGTAAGAACATGTACACCAAACACACAGTCCCTACATATATTAACATATTATATACATATATACACACACACACACAGACTCATAGACATGGTCTTGGAAAACAGATTTTGCAGTTGGATGAGACTTGCTTTCTCAAAATTACTACTTTTCCCAACTCAACTTTAAGAACCAAAATTATGGTAAATGATATTCTAAAGGTTACATCTTTCAAATTAAAATACCAGGCAAAATTATATCAAGAAAAGAAAGCATACCTAAGAGCAAAAGTACCATCTTTCAGCCTTCAAAAACAAAAGACCAAAATATGGTGACACTATTAAAACTTAAAGAGCGTTTCTTTTTTATGTTCATAAAAAATGAGGGGAAAATCCTGAGTAGAAGAGATCTAAAATGGCTTTCCCGTCATGCACTTGGACAGAAGCCTAGAGCAAAGACTCCAGAATGACAAGGCGGGTCACTCTCCCTCTTCCCCAATCTCAAACACTGGCATTAACAAATCACGGGAGCCAGCAGGTGTTAAAGGTTGTTTCATGGCCTGCTTTCTCTTCCACAGAAGAGGACCTGCCCCACTGTGGGCTTCCTGATGCCGACACTGGGCTCCTCCCTGCACTGGGCACAGCATTTGGGCTGAAGGCTTGTGCATTTTATTCCAGCCAGCTCCTGGAGTTACATATGAGATAACCTTCTATCAACTATAGTGTTTAATTTCACATGGGACAGCAGGTCTTTCAGCCCTTCTGCCAGCCTTGGCCAGCCAGCACACCTTCTGCCAACTTCCCAAGAACTAATCCTTATCACAAGTTTTCTTTCAGCAGCCCAAGCTTACGAAGGGCCTCCCGCCGGGCCTCCTCTGTGGAGCCTCTGCCTGAGAACTGCACAGTGACGCCCTGGGGCCGGAAGCCCACAGCTCTGGGGAGGGAGCCTCCCCGTCTCCTGGTGTCCTGGCTGCAGTCCGGGTGCGGGGGCTCACAGACACTCCTGCTGGCATTCTGACGTGCCAATCTGCTGGCAAGAGCAGGGTCTGGGCGGAAGGTGATGGTCTTTCCAGTAGACACAAAGGGACTGGGCTCACTCCTGAGGGCCTCGTGAATGCTCTGGAAGCCGTTGGCCAGTGCAGGAGGCTGCTCGGTCTGCACACCTCTGGACTGCTGACCACTGCACTGCCCTGCTACTCTGGGGCCTGCAGGCTCGGTGGTCAGGTCTGGGACACATAAGGTCTGATCTGAAGAGACATCTCTCTGCTCTGGAAGGTCACTCTTCTGTGACCGGTCTTCTGTGTCTCCTGGGTTGAGGAAGGAGACACCATTGATGTTGGCCAGGACCTGGGCCTTCCGTTCCTGCACATTGACAGCTGCCCTTGAGATGGTCTTATTGAATTCCTTCCCTGAGCTGTTGGTCACACTGATGTTGCTGGGGAAACGGTGGATCTTGGGTGGAGGCTGTGCTGTGTGTCTGTGCCACAGGAAGTGGTCCCCATTCCGAGGGGAGAGAGAAGCCAGGGTCCTCCATTCTCCCAGCCTCCCTTCTCTGGAGGGGGATGTGGGGGAGAGGGCTTCATTTCCTGCCAACTTCTCAGAAATTTTCTGAGCAATCACAAGAGGAGTGGGGACAGAGCGCGGGAGCTTCGGGTGCTCTGCTGGAGGAGAAGGAGGGAGCAGCTCCTTCCTGGGGTGGCCTGGGGGACTGGACGGGCACAGCGGAGGTGGAGGAACACCCTGCAGAAGAGTGGAGCCTGCTGGCAAGGAGGTCTCAGCATTCTGCTTCTTGCCTTCAAGGACAGGATCATCCTCTTTCCCAACAGGTCCGGCCCCTACAGAGAGAGAGCTCGCATAAGCTTCCATCATATATAAAAGGAACCATGTCACATTCCTGTTCATGGAACTTAAGAATCTCCAAGAGACATACTACCAACTTTCACATACCTCCCTAAACAAACCACGCCCTCCTCCTCCCTGGACTGGTAGGAGGAAAGGTGGTCTGCACTCTCAGGACTGCACACCGAGAACAAACAGATCCATGCCTGTGGAAATCCAAATATCAGAATAGAGGTGTCAGTATGTGAGATGCGGCCCATCAAAGTGTGCTGCAGAGGCTCCACTGTCTCAAGGTACAACGAGAAGCAAATGATTACGACCTTACGGGGGACGCTGAGCAAGGGAAGTTGGGCAGCATTCCCCAGCAGTCCCAACAGTTGTTTCTTGGGAAGGCCAAGGTGGTGCCACTTTCCTCTCTGACACTAGCGTGCTTCCTTACAGCCCCACGTGGCAGTCATCTGCCTCCTTGGAGTCTTCAAGTCCTCACCTACCCAGCACACGTTACTGACCATTCTCTGCACCCATCTCTGTATCCTGTTACAAAGCCGTGAGTCCACTGTGTCTTTTTACCTTCGCATACCTTCCACAGAGCAGGTCCCTGTGAAAATGGCATGCAACAGAACTAGAGGGTGCCTGTGACCTATTTTTGAAAAGTGTTCTCTTTGGCATGGTTACATGATCTAATATTTGGAAGGATCAGCTGATTCAAACTACTTTTAAGGAAGTTATTTCAAAGTAAAAGTGCAATAAAAAAGCCAAATGTATATGGCCTCTGACTACAAACCAAGTTCTATCTTATACGGAAGCTATAACTATCTGATGTAAAATTCTGAATTACAGTATTGCTTTAAAACACACACACACACACACAATTCTGGAGGTTTATGACAAATAGCAGTTATTTTATAGTTACTAGAGCAAAAGTGCTTCCTTCAGGTCAGGTACACAGCCAGATCCCAACACTCCGGGAGGCTAAGGCAGGAGGGCTACAAGTGTGAGTCACGCCTGTGCATCTAAGCAAATTAGTGAGACCCCATCTCAAAATGAAAATGGGATGTAGTTTCGTGCGAAGGTCCTGAGTTCAGTCCCTACTGGGTGGCACCTTGGTTCATGAACTTATTTCCATTCTGTTTACAAACCAAATCTAATTCAATGGTCAGGAATGTTGACCTTATGGGGAAATTTGATTTGGTTTGCAATCAGTTCATCTTGTGTCAGAATTATGGAAAGAATCATCTTTGTGAACCAAAGTACCACTGTATTGCAAAAAAAAAAAAAAATGTTTTCCTTATCCTTTCATTCCTATGCCCTTATCCACTTTTTTTTTTAATGTCCCTTCCAATCAAGAAAAAAAAAATTGGAAGGAATTTCTGTTCACTTCTCTGCACTTCTATGACAGGATTCAGTGGACAGAAGCTTATCTGTTCTTTGATGCCACTAAGAGCCAAGCGCAATATACAAAGTAGCTGCTGACCTGAATTTCTGTTTTGATCTTTGGAACCAGGTGACTTTTAGTTCAAATAGTTTCATAGTGGAAAATAATGTGACAGAACTAGGGTATAATAGTGCACTGAAATAAAAAAAGTATGTTTTCTTTGAAGAACAGAATTGTTATGGGGAAGTCACTTCTAGTCCCCCCCCCACAAATAAATAAAACCTGTTTAGATGGCCTTATTTTTTATTTTAGTCCTTTGGAAATCTTTCTAGACAAATACCAAGAGAATTGTTTTCTCTATGGAAGCCTAAGAGCCACCAACAGCTGCTCAACCCGCAAGCACAGGAGCACACAGCAGCATGGCCCTCTGTGTGTGGGACGCACCACGACTGCACTTAACCCCCACCTGCGATCCGAGACGTGTCTGGAAGGCACTCCACTTCCCCCACGAGGGGTCTGGGCTGCACCAAGTCGATGACATCTTCGGGCTCAGAGTGACTGGATGGGCTCTCTTCCAGAGACTGTGGAGAATGGCAATGAATGCCGCTGTCACACAGCACTGGCTCCTCCAAGGCATCTTCCAGGGAATCCAGAGTCTCTTCAAAGAACAGAATGACATCTTTTTCTTCATGTGTGAGGTACTTGAGGCTTTCATCATCCTGTAAGATAGGTTGGGGACTAGAAATCGGGGAGCTAACCAGTGCTGTCTCTGAAGAGAAAAATTCACAACAAAGCAGGGTCTGTATCTAGCCCAGAGTAGAAACCACTGCACTCTGCGTACTCCTCGCCATGTGCCTTACCCCACTGACAAGCTGCATGTATACTCCTCACCATTTTGCTGGCAAGAACAAAAATACTGTCCAAAAAGTATAGAAGACACGGGTCTTAGACCTACTGTGGCCTCTAGCTTGTTCCCAGTGAGTCAATACCACAGAGCAACCCTCCTTCAGGAGCTCTTCGGAAAAGGTGTTATCAACTCACTGCTGTCAGACATGCATCTTTTTCTGTATTAACAAGGGGAAACTTCTAATTAAAGTCAACTGGACTGAACTCACATGTTTATTTCCTCTCTCTCCAGAAACCCTACTAAGATAAAAAGAGTATTATTTATTTTTTTAATAGATATAAATCACAAAGTCAAAAGTAACAGGAAAGGAGATAATAGCAACAAAATAAGGGAAGTTGAAGAGTACAAGGACAGGTATTAAAGTATGAAGACCTGAGAAAGGTGAGTTTCCATCCACAGCTGGGACAGCCAGTAACCCACTGCTGTGTACTGTGTGCCCTGGAGCTCAGGCTGGGTATACTGAGCACTTCTGAACCAAGCCCTTTCAGACGTGTCTAAGGTGAGGCTGACAAGAGTAATGGGTGAAGGTTTCTTTCAGAAGCAAGTGGATTGCTGCGGGAGAAAATGAGGTGTTCATTCTTAGAAAACGTAAAAGAAAAACCTTCAAATGTGGGCCATGAAGCACAGCTGATAATATCAGGAACCACAGTGAAAATAGGAAGAATAAAGGAAGCCAAACTGACTCCATGTAGCAGAAGACAAGGAGCCTTTTTTAGGGAATCTTAGGGTTCAAGACCCCAAAATAGCTGACACCAAAGACTTCCCAAGGTCAACAACACTACAGATCAGTACCACTCAGGTTCCAGGGTAGCATTTTCATCAGTTTCTTACAATGCATCTAAATAATAAAGATGTAAATAATAAATTTAAAAAAGCTTACAGGAAACAAACTTCCAGTAATGAAAATTTCAAGGTTATCATCAGTTCCTCAGAGAGATGAGTTATTTAATCCATAAACATGATGCTTATTAAAAAAAGTTCACGGGCAAAGGCTCTTTGAAATAAATGTAAACAGTGGAAAAAATGGAAAGTTCAGAGATATCTTGAGAAATTATGAAAAATGAAGTTCGAGAAAACGTTTGAAAAGAGAAATTATCAAAATAAAATAATTTAACAAACAGCACTAAAAAGTATATGAGTTTCCAGATTTTCTGAAAAAAGGCCATCTTAGTGAATAAGAATAAAACGGATTTCTACGAAAGCACATCTTGAGAAATTTCATTCTATTGAAAATCAAAAAAAGATCTTGAAAGCTTCCCATAGTAATTACATAGGTCTCACATAAGAGAAGAAGAGTCAAATATGATAATTGCACTGTGATCATGTAAGAGAATATCTCTTTTTTGAGGATGTGTAGATTTCAGTCTTGAGGTAGCAAGTACCTTCACAATGGTTAAGAAAAAACCCAGTGTGTGTGTGTGTGTGTGTGTGTGTGTGTGTGTGTGTGTGTGTGTGTGAGAGAGAGAGAGAGAGACAGACAGACAGACAGACAAAGACAGCACACAGTGGGTATACGGTGGAAAATATGGATGGCAGAAGACAATTCAGAGAAACGTTAAAGATATCAGAGTAGTGGTGGTAAGAGAGAGGATGGATTTGAGAGACATTTAAGAAGTAGAATTGATTTCTTAGATAAAATTCTACTTTTTAATTCTAGTTTTTCATCATCCATGTTTTCTACCTCAATGCCACACCTAAGAGTTATGTCTGATAGATCTCTGAACTTCCACCAAGCTTACAGGTTGTCTCGCATCCTGTAGGTAATGACTGTACTGTAACCAACATGCCAGTCACCACTTCATCACATGGGTCTGTTTTGACTCAGTTTGTGAAAATTTTTGTTATATACTAAAGACTGATGGGGTTATCGGAGGCATAAAGCATTCCTGCTTCATATTTCTTCTACATACCTTATCTTGCTAGACGAAGCACCTCATACTCTTGTCACCCTAAGACAGTTCATATTTTTCTTCTGTCTACAGTAATTTAGCAAGAAATCCTCTAAATCTAAAATCATTAGGGCTTCTAGTGTAGTGAAAATTCCCCTAGTGAACACATACAACTCCCACAGATGTGAGAATGACACGATAGAATGACAACCATAAAATACAACTCAGAGGGCTGCTGGTACAGACCTGTCAGCACTCTGGAAGGCTGAGACAAGAGGACTCCAAGTCTGATCACCCTGGACAGCTTAGTAACTTAGCAAGACTGTCTCAAAATTAAACAAAGAAACAAACAAACAGTAAAAGACAGGGGATGCAGCTCAGCACGAAAGCCCACAGTTCAATTCCCAGTCATAACAATTTTTAAAAGGCTTCTACAGTGGCTTTCTTATTTGAATAAAAGGTCTAGGAAAATAAATAAAAGGCCTTTCTCTCCTCTCTTAAACTATGTCCCTCCTCATGCAATGCTTCAATAGGGTTACTCATGACTTTTAAGACATATTTATTTTGGTTAGGAATAATCAAGTCAGAAAATGTAAAAGGCTGACTGTGTTAATTGGAATGAACACCCAGCAAGCCTCCGATGAAGGGAACACATTCTTGTGGACTTCTGTTCACTCTTGTGAATAGTAACACAAAAAATCCAAGTAGCCCAATTCAAGTGGTGAGAAGATGATCCAGATAAAAAGTCAGATGATCACTTTTTAAAGGAACTCTAACAATACTTGTGAATGTCAGCCGTATCAGATACATCTATGTTGGAACAGATCTGAGACAGGAAGTATTGTTGAGGGGAAAGAAAAAAAAATAAATAAATAAAAACTTCTATTTGGCTGAACAAGAAATATGAGAGAATTTTAAATATACACACACTGGAATAATCCCTACTTCAAGAAAACTCCTAACTCTTGCTCTCACTGTTAAATTCTTAAGATCTTTCTTTTTTCTTTTCTTTACCTTTTTGAGATAATGTCTTGTTTTTGTAGCTCAGGTGGGCCTTGACCTCACTATGTAGCCCAGGCGAGCCTCAAACTCACAGCAATCTTCCTGCCTCTGCCTCCCGGTGCTAGAATTACAGGTATGAGGTAGTATGTTTGGCATTTTAAAAATTTATTTATTTATTTATTTATACATACATAAAAACCCTTAGTGTAACTACAGACTGAAATAAAAGTGGCAACTTCTAGTGAGAGATTAAAAAAAGGATCCCTCAGTCTTAGGGCTTTAACCCCAGCACTCAGGAGCTAGAGGCAGGATTGCTATGAGTTCGAGGCTCACCTGGGCAGTGAGCTCAGGGCTAGCCTAAACTACAAAAGTGAGACCCTGTCTCCAAACAAAAAAAGGAACCAGCAAATTTTATCTGTATTCTAGATCCTCAAAATTACAAAAATTATGATGACTAAAAATATGTCTTGAGATGAATGAAGCACCAACAATTCCCTACCTCATCCCTGAGTCCTAAGTCACTGGTCCTGGTATCTGTTTTGGTAGAGTATGATATTCGTATGTTCTTACAGACACCAAAATTATCTCCCTGACATCCGAGCAATGCTTTACTGCCTGTATAATCTAAGTTGATGAGACACACACACCCCCACCTGCCAAGCCGAAATGGAATAAAAGCCAGGGAGAGAAATACAGCTAAGTCTTTTTTACATGGCTTTATGCACTGGTTTACTTTGACAACTCCAAAGAAAGACCATGTAAATGTCCGCGGCATCTCTCACAAGTTCCCAAATAAAAATGTAATGATGGTTATTTCTAACTGGACACTACTATAATTTTTCATTATGGCTAACTTAAACCTATACTTCTGGAAGGAAAGGGATGTAGACAAACTAGCAAGGAATGAGATGTGTGTACAGCTTGATTATAGAACCAAAAAACAGTGGCTTTAATTTGTACACTGGGGCTCCCAGGGTGCCAAAACCTTCTCTAAACAGGCAACACAGACCACTTTTCTCATCTATTTCTTGATCTCTCCTTTCTGCTTTCCCTCTCCCGAGTGGTCCCTCCCCCAGGGAGAAGCACTCCCCAGCTGAGCTACACCCCGGCCGATCTCTACCTATTATAAAGAAATCTAGATTAGGGCAGAGATACCTCACATCTTCTTAAAGCCGTGTCACTCTGTCCTAGCCCTACGGGTCTATCTTGTTGAAGTTAAGAAACTGAGTTGCTAAAAAAGCTTAAACTGGGATTGACTTGGTTCTTGTGCAGAGTAGGTATTTACAAATGTTTCCTGAATTTAAGCTGTTGCAAAGAAGATATATAATTATATCTTTCTGACTGCATGTGGATACGAAGCCAGCACTGAAAGGAGAAGTAAGTTACTGACAAGCCAGTTTCTCTAAATCACACAGCCAGTGGCGTATCAAATTCCTAGTACACTGCTCAGACTTCTGGACTTCCGCCCAGCTTTGCTGTGAGGAGACCATTCCCCACTCCCTGTTCTACCTCCTTATTCTTGGACCAGTGGGTGAGGCCAAAGGACACGTTCCACACTGTAGGCCTACAGCATGCATCAACAGGAACAACTAAGGCTAGGGGCGTAGTTAAGAGCTAAATTAATATCAAATCTCAAGTATTCACCAATGAACTAGGAGTGTAGTTTCTGCCTAAAACGGATAAAAATGAGTGGAAAGTATGGTCGAGATGTCCCCAATCCACCCTTAAAGTAGACATAAGATTTGAGTTAGCGTCATTAGGAATTAACTAAGTATGGAGAGTGGCTCATTCTTTCCAGTCAGCTAAATCACATTATTTTCTAGAGGCAGCTCCACTGAGTCCTTGGGAGAGCAGACTTCAGGAACACAGAGTACGAATCTCAGATACTGGCATAAGATGGCATTCTGCCCCTGGCAGAGGCACCAGGGTAATTTATGAAATGGCGTGAGTATTGGAGGCTTGAGCAAAGAGGACAAGCACGCTGATGGCCTCACATGAGAGCTCCCTTCAGTGGCACTAAAAGGCCATCCTCTGCATTGTGGCTCGTGTCTAGATGTCCCCCAGAGCCTCATGCAGTCTTTTTGATAATATAAGAAATATACCTCCATATCCACATTTAATTGTAGTGTTAGGACTTTGCGATAAGTAAGTGAGCCCTGGGTTATAGTTTGGGTCCTGTCTAAAAGGTTCTCCATCACTGGTGTAGCTTCTGAAAGAAAAGGATTTATAAAATGGTTAAAAATCTGTTTTTAGGGGCCGAGGATTTAGCTCAGTGGTTCCAGCACTGGCCTTGCTAGTGCAAGGTTCTGAGTTCATCCCTGATCCCTGGTAACCACATACCACAGTGCTGGGTGTGGTGACTCACACCCATCAGCAATCAGTATCATAAACCACGGGGCTGGGTATGGTGTCCCAGGCCTGTGATCCCAGCACTAGGGAACTAGGGAGGCAGATGCAAGAGGATTGCTGAGTTCAAAACCAGCCTTGTGAGCTCAGGGCCAGTCTGAACTAAAAAAAAAAAAAAATCTGTTTTTATCCTTTGAGAATTTTCTCTCTTCTCACCCATCGAAACTCCAAGGCAGCAGTGTTCCTCCTCCTCAGACTCTTACTGCCCTCACGTCTGGCTCTTTCTGGGACCAAGCTGCCCTGTCAATGGAAATGGCTAGAGTTTTACTTCCCTGCCATGGCTAATCTTGAGTTTGTGCAAAATTTAAGATAATTAAAATACAAATGTATTTCACAAGTATTCCAGCTAGTTATTAAGCCCAAAAGGATTTTGTAAGATATTCCTTAAAACAGATCAGGGATGTAGCTCAGTGATGCTGTGCCTGCCTGGAAAGTGCAAGGTCCTAAGTTTGATCCCCAGTGCCGCAAAAACCAAACCAAATCAAACAAAAGATAATTCCTTAAGAGAGAGAAGGGTTGAGGCAAAGTCAACTGACTAAATAATATAAAAGCATTAAGGAAAACCACCACTTACCAAAGTGAAACTCCTGGACCGAGAACTGCTGCTCCGACTCTCCAAACTCCCTCCTCTGCTCAAGTCACTGAGTCTGGAGCTGGGTGACATGTCAGAGTCCATCTCCAAAGAGTCTGACTTGTGGTGGTTGACAGGCATCCCCACAGAAACCTCGGATGCGGGCTTGCTCACCGGAAGTGGAGCAGGAGCCAGTATCCCATCCTGAGGCACAAGAGGACGTCTAGAGAAATCAAGCACAGAGTGACAGCAGTCGGTGAGTCTAGTCAGTCAGATGCTTTCTGTCACTGGGGCAAAACGCCTCACACCACAAGTGGAAGGAGGGGAGGTCCAATCTGGCTCATAGTCCCAGATGTTTCAGTTTCTGAGCCACCAATTCCAGGCCAAAAACATCCTGGCAGAAGGGCCGAGGGGAGGAAAGCTGCTTGCTTCCGGCATGGGGAAAGCAGAGGACACCCCGGGGAAGAGCCAGAGAAGTAGGGGCCAGGGATGAGGTCTAGTCCCTAGGGTCGTGCCCTTGTGACTCACTTCTCCCAACATGGCCCCATCTCCTCACAGCCCATTTGGCTATGAACCACCATGGGTTAACCCATCAGGGAGGTTAATGATCTCACAACCTAATTACCTCCTTGCAGTCTCTTAATCCAAGTTAACAATCACGAATCACAATCAAGCAGCACAATACCTCCTTATCCATCAAAAACAAAAGGTCAGCCGTGTGGTATTCATCTGTATTCACAGGCTCAGCTGTTACTGCAAAGGTACATGGGAAACTGGAAGACAACTTGTCTGGGGATGCTGGTTTGTTTTTCTTTCATGTTGTTATTTGTTGTGAAGATGTAAGAATAATTTTTAAGGAAAAACACATGTACTAAAACTTACTCTGGTGCTAAAATTATTCTGCTGTAGTGAGGCTTTGGAACCTTTTTTGCACTGAGGTTCTGAATTCTCAGGTTGCTCACACCCCCACTCAGGCTTTTCCAGTCTTTTTGCCTCAGGCACCACATATCTGCTCACTGCGGCTCAGAGTTAAGACAAAGTGACAAAGACTAAGAGATTATCAAGTTTGACTGACATCTTTAGATTTGAAGACTCTGAAAACTTGATGCTATTGTAACTTCCACATAAAAAGTACCCAAGTTTAATAGTTACCAGGAAGTTCATGTCTGTTTTACTTCCAGGATTAAAGATATCAAAGTGTTCTCAGCACTGAGCACTGAGAGTAGCCACTGGCAGCCATCAGAATGTGGCCAGATGGTGTCAACCTTCTGAAAGTACATCATTTTCCTGTGTTGTTATAACTTGAAAAGCTGTAAAAGTATAATATTTAGACTGCTGTATACTCTTCTCTTGAAAGAGTCTGAGGAAGCTAACCAGGATATTCCAGAAGGTAAGGGTGGTCAGGACGTGAATCTTTGTTCTCTTAAAGGATAGAGATTTCATCATTTCCTGGGAAATGAAAATACAGAACAGCACAGGAAGTCCATCATTTTCTGCAAGGTGGGGCAAGAAAACAAGACCTTTCTCTGGGTGCCCTTTTCCAGGACACGTGAGCCACAGACACACAGGCTTGGTGGTATTGACTATAGCCAAGCATCCAGGAAGGTCAGTAACACTTCAAATAGTCACTTTCCTCATGTAATCAAGGTTCATTCTGGGTTTTCAAAAGTGCACCCTATGAAACAGGGGACCAGGGTCTGACCATGGGTCAAGAACCTGACTGCTCCCCCACAGGCAGGGCAAGATTCATCCAGTTCAGACCGTAAAAGCAGGAGTATGAGGCATGTGTGCTAATTTTCTTTTATTCTTTTACAGTTCCTGTGCTCATTTCACATTATTTCCTAGAAACATTCTTCTGATAAAGTCTGGCTTACTATTTGAACAAAGAACAAAGTCCTGGGATGTCGCAGTCCTAGTGAGTCTGCATGCACCTGGCATGTCCAAGGGGACAGCAGCCACAGGAGAGGAGGCCCCAGGAGACCTGGCAGGCTGTGGCGGTGAAGCAGCTGACCCTCAGATGAAAGGTGACCGTCTAGGACCCCACAGAATACTGTGCTCTGTCTGCTCTGAAGTGCGTGGGTGGGCCCAGAAGGGGCAGGCAGCTGCTTTCTTCACTTTCTCCTGGGCAGTCCAGGAAGGACCTAGAGTGACCTGCAAGACAGCCCTCCTCCGCTATCCCCAACTCTAGCTCTACCCAGTCACCAGCCAGGTCTACTGCTCCCCTACGTACTCTACACCTCCATTATTTACCTGCAATCTCTGGGTTGCTGAGTCTACCCTAGGCCAAGGCCCATCGATAGGCCCAGGGACTTGCGGCCTCATCACCACTGTCACTCTCACCTGCACTGTTGCCACAACCATCTAACTGCTCTCCCAGCTTTCTCATTCTCTATACATTCATTGTATTATTCTGCCGAGTTAACCTCAAAACACCATTTGCTAAAAGCAACCATATCTAATCTACTCTCAACAAGCTTCAGAACTGAAGTTCTGTCATGCCGAGCAATACTTGCTCAATGTGAACTGTTCCTTTCTAGCTAAGCATGCTGCCTGATGTTTACTATTTTCCTGCTTCACACTGAGCAGAGTCTAGTACAAGAGACAGACACAAATCCACTACACACTCTATGCAGTGCTTCTTCACCCAGGTGATCTGTCAGAGTGATCCAGGCCTCAGACCCAGGCCTACTGAATACATCTTTGGGTCAAAGGCCTGAGTGTACATGCCTAGAAAACTGATGGCACATCTCCACTCCAGGGGAAGACAGACATGCAGCTCAGTTCAGTGCCTCTGTAGGAAAAGTAGAAGAGCAGAGGAGGGAGTGCTGATACTTTTCTGACGTCTTCGGAGAGTTCACAGCAAACGAGGAAACCTAAGCCAAGACCTGAGAGATGGTTCAGACGTGAGCAGATTGCTGGTTAAATGTTGGTGGGAAATCTGAAGGGAGAAAAGAAAAGCAGCAAAGACATGTGCCTGGCCTGTCTGAACAACGGTGAACGAGGGGAGAGCACTGGCCTGAGTGAAGGCACATGGTACAGAATAGGTGGAAACAGAGAAGTACCAGCGGAGGGACGTGGTCAACTGGGCCAGAGCAAAGAAGACCGAATCTTGAACTTCGCCCATCAGGGATGGGGAGCCACGGCACGTTTATTATACTCAAGGAATGAGACGACTGCACATATAGTTTAGAAATGAGAAGATACTGATAAGAGAAATGCTACATATCCAAACCTGTGGGATGAGGCTAATGTTTATGAATGCTGACATTCAGTGAACAAAGCACCAAACTCCCTCCAACGTCCCTACGTTAGAAAGAAACTACGTGGAACAGACGTAACAGAGCAGGGCAGGGCTGACACTCCATCCAGGCCAACTGTTCATCGCCACTCTCTTTGGCTTGTGAAAACTGTTCCAAAATCTAGAAAACACCATCTTAGCAAAGAAATTGCCTCGAAAGCTACAGCCTGAAAAAAAAAAAAATCACAGTAATTTAACAGCTGAACATATTTAAGAAACTATAGTTTTCTTGACCTTTAAGAACATCAAAAGATGAAAGAGCCCTGCTGTGGGAACTGTTTTTGAGTCACCCCAGCGCATTTCCCTGAGTGGGCTTTTTCACATGGGTAAACAGTGGGTGAAAATACCGATCAGTGGACACAGAACAGCCATTGTGGGTCTGCCTGCCAGCGGCCCTTAACAAGTTTGCTAATATGGACCTGCCCTGAGTGTCTAAGTGACAGGCACTCTGCTCCGGTTTTCTCAAGGGAGGAGTCCTACAGTTATAGTTTTGAACTATTCTGTGGTGATTCCCCTTTCTATCTAAAAATGTATGTTAACAAAATTGAAAAAAAAAGTATTTTCTCTGTGCTGGAGCTTGAACCCAGAGCCTTGAACATGCTAGGCTGGGCCTACCACATCAGCCCCTACCTGCAAAGTGAGTCTGTAAGTGTATTAGGAAGTAAAGCTATGAAGGATGCCAAGACTGACAGTTTTATCAATTCCTACGTTAAAAGAAAACTGAGTACTAACGTTCATTTCTCTTACTCAATTTAATTATAGTTTAAAAATCATTCTTAGCCTAAATTAACCATTTCCTTTTCTCCAAAAGTAACTTATAGGCAGGTTCATTCCATAAAAACAGGATGTTACGCTACTTTTCAAAACACATCTTTTCATCTGCTGTCTCCAGTTTTATACCTGCAGCCCAATGTCTGCACCCTCTGGTCTCACCGCACACCAAGCCGCACAGACAGACAGGAGCCTACAAAGCCAAACTAACAAAGGTAAAAGCAGTTCCTGGTCCTGTCATTCACTTTCTTCTCACTATTTCTACTCCCAAAAACTTTAAAAACAATAAAACAAATACTCCGTACAACATTTCAGCAGTAAACTGCCAGGTATTTAAATTGCCTTCCTAAAATCTTAAGACTGCTTTTGGTAACATGGCTGGCAGGGCTTTTATTTTCCCAGTCTATCTCCAAGGAGCTCACCTGTGGGAATGTAAAGCTTTGCCCTGTCTCTCTAGAGTATGGCCTCCTCTCACCCCTTTCACCTCACTTTCCACTGGACAACCCTTTTGCCCAGCCCATGCTTCCTTACTATGCCCCTCCACCATTAGTGCCCATCTCTGCCTCACTCTGCTCACCTCCCAGCCCAGCTCAGGAAGCTGGACCCGCCAAGGTTTCCCTCCATGACCCACCCAGCATTCAGCTTGGCACCTGAACCTGCTGTTTACATCCCACCACTGGGTAACTATGGGATACCATTTTTATCACTGTGATACAATCGACCACGTTAGGTTTCTGCTTGTAATTCCCGTTCTCTTCAGTGGCATTTTAGACTTTTCATAGGC
>PVIR01010433.1:0-50044 GCA_004026965.1 Petromus typicus | reverse complement strand
GTTTAGGCTGGCCCTCAGCTCAGCCTCAAACTCACCTCACAGCAATCCTCCTGCCTCTGCCTCCCGAGTGCTGGGATTACAGGCGTGAGCCACCACGCCCGGCACTGTGGTATGTGGTACTGGTTGCTGCTGGGTGTGGGTCTCCACACCCAGTATTGTTATGTGGTTACCGGGGAATCGAACCCGGGTCCTTGCGCTTCCAAGACAGGCGCCGGAACCACTGAGCTAACTCCCCGGCCCCCAGAAAAAATTTTAATACCGCCATCTAAAAATGATTGAGAAATGATAAATGCACACACCAGTTTCCCAAAATCAACCTCATATTACTGATATGGTCTAATAAAAAAAGGAAAAACTAAACAAAACCCCCAAATTCACATAAACACAAAGACAGAACTAGACATTTTTGAAGAAGCCACTGTGTGATAGGATTGTGTGCTGCTCACATTCCAAAAACACACACAAAGCCACTGAACAGTCTACACGAAATATAAAGGAAGCTACTTCATGAGCAAAATGCTTACAGAAAATATTGTTTTAACATATTACAGAGATATCCATTAAGTCCCCAGAACCACAGAAACTGGAAAGAAAAACATCACTTTTCTACATTGCAAAGAATCCATTTTCTATCACAGTCTAAGTGTCTGGGGAAAGGAAACCTCAGTGCACAAGCATGATTCCCAGTCCTGTACGCCAGCAGCCGGTATGATCAGGAACAGGGAGAATGTATAGCAGCCCAGGAGTAAACTGCTATTTGACGGCAATTCTAATCCTGAAATTCCAAAAGCGACTTAAAGGTCACATCTCCTGTAGACTAAAGATTCTATTGGACATAGGAGGAAAAGCAAATGAAAAGAGAGAAACATCAGCAGTAAGTTCCCGGGCAGGAGGCCACTAAAGGTGATCCTAAATCTCGATGGCGAAGAGACAGCTGAGCAGGCACAGCTCTGCACCCTCACTCAGGCTGTTCCCAGAGGCAACGATTTCCCAGAGACCCTCATAACTTGGCTACTTACTGTGGTCAGCCTTTCCAGGGCGGAGAACCTCTCATCCCAGGTTGCTGCAGACTTTTCAAATGCCTCATGGCGCTTGATGAGCTTCTCCACCTCATCCACACTCTGGCCGATCTCCCGGCTGGATAGGTATGGCTCCTGCCCGAGCAGCCAGGCTTCGGCCACGCTGGCATCCCTTGAGAACTGATGGACCTCCAAAACTGCACAAGGTAAGGAGAATGAGTACGCACTGATGCAGGGCCACCTGGTATTGCTGCCCTCTGGTGGCAGCTGCATGCACAAGACGTTTACTGTCTATTGGGTCTTGGCACTGTCCTACATAGATGCAGTACGAGCCCTATATGCAACCTAAGTCTTCCAGCAGCCAAATTAGGAAGAATATAAACAGATGATATTAATTTTAAGAAGATGTTTAACCCAAAAGAGCATGATAAAAGTACGGTTAGAAAATACTGCTTGAATTGGGTTACTTTGTGGTATTCATCCCGATTATGAGCTGCTATGCCCATTACTATGTATTATACATTATAAACCCTGTGAAGACTCAGACATTAGTTTTTATTGTTTTTAGTTTTTTGAGACAGGGTCTCACTTTGTAGTTCCAGCTGGTCCCGAACTCAGCAAGCCTCCAGGCTCTGCCTCCCAAGTGCTGGGATTGCAGGCACGAGCCAACACGCTCAGCATTGTGCTATGTGGTTCTGATTGCTGGTGGGCATGAGTCATGACAGCCCAGCACTGTTGTATGTGGTTACTGGGGATTGAGCCCAGGACCATGTGCTTGCAGGGCAGGGGTCGGAACCACTGAGGTAAATTCCCAGCCCATATATTGCTTTTATAATGAAGATAAACAATAGTTTATCTCAAATGCATCATTACAAGGACTAAATACAGGAATATATTTAAAAACTCTTAAGACTGATACCTAATTCACTATAACTTAGCAGATTTTAGCTTTTATTTTGTTATTAACCTTCCATTAAGCATACCAACTTTCAACCTTCTTGATCCTGAAACAAAAATTCTTCTTGAAAATAATACTCTCTCAGAGGGATGTTGAAAAGTCACTTGCATGTCTTCCTAAAGAACAGCCAGATCCTGCTCACAGCCCTGAGACTCATCATGGTGAAAAATAATGAATATGCCACACAGAACTCCTACAAAGACGTATTGGCATGAAATAGGTCACTAAGCAAGAAGCATCACGTTTCAAAAAATTGTTATGATCAGTAAGACAGGAAAATAAACTTTTATGCTTTTACTGGATCCCTAAACAGGCAGAAAGATGAATGAAATACATCCTTACTCAGTCTTAACCATTCCCATCGGTCTTCCCACTTGTCAATCATTTCTTTTCTCTTCTCTGTCAACTGCAGTAACTTTTCCTTGATCTGCATGAGAAAAAAAAAAAACAAAGGATCCCAGGGACATCTTAACAGAAAGTACCACATCCTCCTCGTTTCTTTCTCTGATAGGTTACTTCATACAAGAAAAATTTATTTTCTGTAGGGACAACCACTAAACTAGGAAGTATCTGTCCAGTTTGTTCTGGAGGAAAAAAGGTGGCTGCTTTGTTGTGAGGAAACCAAAGACACACTGGGCTCAGGGACTGCAAGAAAGATATCCACAACAGAGGGACTGCAAGGGCCAGCGCCCTGGCCTCGCTGAGGAGACAACCATTTCCAGGAAGGGACGTAGTATACAGAGAACTTACTTTTTACTTCCTAACCAGAATATGCAGCCATTCACCTGAAAATAAGGTGATCCAGGATATAAGCAACAGAGGAGGAATACTAGAAGAGGAGGCAACAAGAAGCCATTTCTCAACCTGGGCCCCTTCAATTTGTCTTTCATGCCACAGAGTTACTGGCTCTGAGCCTAGAGTCTTGTGTAGCTGTCTGAGTTGAGGCAGGAAAGAAAGAAAGGAGTTTTGAAATATACTATGTAGGTACATGTAGGGGAATGCAGCTAGAGAGGACACAGTGCATCTGAGGACATATCTAAGTCATGTACAGTACAGTGCCACTTTGTACAGGGGATTTAAGCATTTGTGGATTTTGGTACCCATGAAATAAGTCTGAAAATCCCCTATGGATGATGAAGGACAACTCCCATATCTGTGTATGTCATGTACATGTTCAGATACACAGAACAAAGTCATTTTACATCTTAATATCAGGGCATCTGTCCCACAAACCCACAGCACAGCAGCATCCTACCTCCTCAGATGCATAGTGTTTTCTTGCCAGGAGGGACTTCCCAAGTTCAATGCAGGTTGTGAAACTGTCATTACGAGCATCGATTTCAGCTTTGATGCCTTGATGATTATTCATCAGTAGTTCTACAGATGATACATCCCTAAAAGTAACCAGAACATTTTTAGGAAACCCAGTTTTTCAAATAAATGGGTAGGTTTCAAAATACATAAGTGTTCTGAAGGAAAATATCCCGTGGCTACTTATCTTTTTAGGGCTGATTTCTACTCAAAGATCAGTTTGGGCCAGTGGGATGGGGGTGGGAGAGTTCAGCGACAGCATAACTTGAGACCAGCTCTTAACCACAGAGTCTTGAAAAGGGATAAGGATCCTTTTATTTCTGCACATGTGCTCAAGTAATTTAAAATGGTTGCTAGGTGTGCATATGTGTGTACAAGAAAATTATTAGATTTCTCTTCAAAATTTTACCTTCAAATGCAATTCAGAAAGGCTCAAGTCAAGATGATACAAAGGCGGTAACAGTTACTCCAAATCACTAGTTTCTCTAGGCTCAGGACATGTATCCCCAAAGAGCAGCAGGGTCTTTGTACCCAGACACGAAGAGACACAGAAAGGGAATCAGCTCAAGAAACACACACTAGTTTTTTTTTGGAGCTACTCATGGATCAAAACCTACTGACCCTGGCCCAGGGAATACAGCTGCTTTTTAAATGTAATGATAGAAGAATCTTTCTTCTGTCATGGGATAGTTAATTTCTCAGGGCATTATCAAGAGCTGGCTGGTCATGTGTGTATCTGCTTGTTCATCTGTCAACTTCTACTCACTACTGTGTGAAACAAAGCCAAATGGAATATAGAAAATGTTAAATAATCTCACCCACCATTAAAACAGATGTTGAGGATAAGTGGCACTTTTGCTAACGCATATATAAAAAGGAAGAGTGGGGCTTTTAATCTAATAGAGATATAGAAAAGGAACTCAGAAAAGCCATGTCATTCCAAAGATGATGCAGTTGTGGTTGCAGTACACGGCTGCTTAAAGCACAGGGTCCAGGCACGGGCTGTGCAGGAGACAATAAGCAGCGGAGGCCGACCCCACATGAAGTGAACCCTGGAGCTCAGGAGTGCTACCTTGGCTTCTCCTGGGCTTCAATTTGCCGGATCACATCCTCCATCCAGAGCATGAGGTCACGAACCATGCTGAAGAAGCGGAACTTGTCCCCTGTGTCCACCAGCCGTACCCTGCGGCCTTCACAGGCATCCAGCAGGGACTTCCAGGCTTCCAGGACCTCGTTCTCACGCTTCTGGATGTCGTCGGCCTTGTCTCCTGCATAAGCTGCCTGGAGTCGGGCTGCATCCTCCTGCAGCTGCCTCACCTGCAGAGCCACAGGAAGTGTTGGCCAAGCCCCAGCCCTTCTTTCACCACCCTCTTCTTCATCCCACTTACAAACTGAAGGGAAGACTAGATCAAAACAGGGCCTGTGCCCCTGAGACGCTTTCAACTACATTAATTTATGTGCATATAATAAGGGGAATTAATTCTACAGGGAACACAAAAGCAAAAGAGCTGAGGAAAGGTCACGTGGAGTTAGGCCTTGAGATATGAGATAGTATAAATGGCCTGGCACGGCAGCATACTCCTGTGGTCCCAGCACTCCAGAGGCAGAAGCAGAGGCAGAGGAAGGAGGATTACTGTGAGTTTGAGGCTAGCCTGGGCCACAGAGTGAGTAAACTACAAAGCAAGACCCTATCTCAAAAAAAACTGGGGGGGAAAAAAACCAATAAAACAAACTAATGGCAAGAAGTGTTATTTGGTAAATGCAGCCAGGAACACACTTCTGCTTATATTTACAAAGTTCTGCTAAGTTAGCTTTTCAGCTATGACAGTCACAAAAAGAAAAGACTAACAACAAACTAACACAAAAATTGTCATTAAAAAAAAAAAAAAGAACAAGACTAGCAAAATGCAAATGGGTTTTAAACAGAAAAAGATGCTACAAACTGGTACTGTAATTTGTCATGTATTTTTTGTCACATATTATCAGGTCTGATACATCTGTCAGTGAACCAACTGACTGTTGACAGGGGTGGAGCAAGTTTTAGCTCCTATGGGCAATATCTACCAAAATTATACACATGAGTACCTTCTGGTTTTATAATCCCATTTTTGGGAAGTGATCCTACATGGATCTGCGTATTTTGCACACTACAGCATAGGCTACATAGGCAAAAAGATTATGAATAAGGCAAATCCTCATCAGTGAGGGACTGGTTGAATGTTATTACATCTTTTTATGCAGTCACGGAAAAAATCAGCAAATGTAGATACGCATGTGAATTTCTCTATGACAACAGCTAAACGGGAAAAGCAACTGTGGAGAGCGATATATAAAGCTGACTTGTAACCTCTGTTATAATAGCACATCAACAAGTTTTGGAGGGAGAGAGGGGGCTAAACTGGTTTCTAGATCAGAGCCCAATACTGTTCAACTCCCTCAAAACAACTGCTGCTTTCTACAAAAAACCAACTTAAAACAGTCTATATAATGTGTCCTTAAAATCAGACATACACAAAGATAATTATTGGTACAATCTGCCCACCTGTTCTTCTAATCTTGAGATAGACAAGTCAAAAAACAGCTACTTATTAAGTAGATAATAGCTAAAAATAACTTTAAAAATAATTTAAAAATGATGTATTGACTACTGTATATAACCACATTGATTCTTTACTTTTGTACACATAAACAAAACTAACCAACACAGAAACACTGACTAAAAGATGTATAAAAAGAGGCTAAAAAATAAACCAGATACTCGTTCAATATTGACTAAAGAGTCCTCCCGATCCCTAACTTTTCTATCTCATATCTTTCTTATCTCTCAATCCTCACCCCTTGGCCTTGCAACCCTGCTGTCTTGCCAGACAGGTCCCAACAAGCAACAATAGATGATGTGCACACAATTTTATTTTTTGTGTAAAAAGGGGAAAAAAAAAAACTTCTGGGGCTGGGGATATAGCTCAGTGGTTCTGGTGCCTGTCTTGCAAGTGCAAGGGCCCGGGTTCGATTCCCGGTAACCACAGAACAATACTGGGCGTGGAGACTCACCCCGGCAGCAATCAGTACCACACACCACAGTGCCAGGCATGGTGGCTCACGCCTATAATCCCAGCACTTAGGAGGCAGAGGCAGGAAGATTGCTGTGATGTGAGTTTGAGGCTGAGCTCAAGGCCAGTCTGAACCACAAAGCAAGACCCTGTCTCAAAAAACCTTAAAAAATAAATAAAATAAATTTTAAAAAATAAAATAAAAACTTCTGATTGGAGATGGTGTATGCCTTTAAAACAGAAACCATTAGCCGGGAAGTTAGCTCAGTGGTTCCGGCGCCTGTCTTGCAAGCTCAAGGGCCCAGGTTCGATTCCCCAGTAACCACATACTATACTGGGCGTGGAGACTAATGCCCAGCAGCAGTCAGTACCACATACCACAGTGCCAGGTGTGGTGGCTCACGCCTGTAATCCCAGCACTTGGGAGGCAGAGGCAAGAGGCCTGCTGTGATGTGAGTTTGAGGCTGAGCTCAGGGCCAGCCTGAAATACAAAGCGACACCCTGTCTCAAATAAAAATGAATCAATAAAAAAAATAAAAATAAAAAGAATTAAACTGAGGACAGGGATTTAGCTCAGTGGTTGCTGTAGCCGCCTTGCAAGACCAAGGGCCGGGGTTCAATCCCTGATCACCACATACAACAACACTGGGTACGGAGACTCACCCACCAGCAATCTACTACATACTACAGTGCTGGCTCATGCCTCTAATCCCAGCACCCGGGAGGCAGAGGCAAGATTGCTGTGAGTTCAAGGCCAAGCTCAGGGCCAGCCGGAACTACACAAAGCAAGACCCTGTCTCGAAAATAAATAAATAAATAAAAACTTAAAAAAAAAAAATAAAGAATTAAACTGAAGTGGGAAGACAGTGGCAGTCAAGGCAGTCCCTCTAAAGAACAAACCCCGAAATACCAAAGCACAGATGTGCCCAAATGAGTCTTCCCAGGCCTCATCAGGGATATTTGTGTAAATAAAAGCCATACTCATTCATTTTCAGTATATGTGGCTATTAAGACAGCAGAGTTGAGTAGCTACAATATAACATATGTCCCACAAAATATTCTCTGGCCTGTAACAGGCAATGTTTGCCAATCCTCACACTTGTCAACATACTCATTAGACAGGAGCCAAACCCGGGCATCAGAGCTGAACATCCTTAATAAGACTCATCTCTTCTCTAGGACCAGAAATTTAGGGGGAAAATACAATTTACTTTTCAGCTAAAAGGCAAAAGGCTCAACAGGAAACCACAGAGATCAGAGGGAAAACCAGAGGATGATTACACAGGATTTTTACTGTGGTATTGTTATTACTTTGTTAAACATCTTTTTAAAAAAATCCTAGTGGTAGCTACTTTATACTGGGGGAAAGACTAGGCTTGTGAAAATGTAAGAATCCTGTTTCCTCTTTATTGGAATGGTCAATGGAAAATAAGGCATTGTTTTGGTAATTACTCTGGAAGGGTATAGTAACATCATACAAACTCATACTGAGGCCTATAACTTGCAAGTGTTTGTGTGCTCTTGTGATTAATTTATTTTTAATCATGGGGTGACCACCTAACAATGTTTGAAATGTGGCAAACTTAGAACTTCAGTGGACTGAATACCTCTCTCAAAGGGAGTATGAGTGTCTGTGTGTATTTCACTGGGAAAATCCTTAAGGCATATTCTGAGGAGCCAAGGAAGAGAGACGCTCAGCAGTACGCAATGATGCGCTGCAGAGAATCCCCAACTGCCACCCCAGGGAGCTCCCCACCCACCTGAGTGCCGAGGGCCTGGATGTCATGCTCAAATGTGGTGTGCATGCGCTGTAAGGTTTCCACAGTGTTCTGATCTCTCCCAAGCTCCTCAGGGAGTTTCTTGTGCTTGTCCTGGATGCGCCCAAAGATCTCCTTGGCATCGTGGTAGAACTTATGCAGTTCATAGGAGGCGGCGAGAATCTGTGTTCTCGTGTCAATGAGCTCCAGCAGGTCCGCCCAGGCTTCGTTGAGGCCATCCTTCCACTCAGCGATGGTGGCGGCATCCGAATGGCCAGAGTTGATGAGCTCATCCGCCATGTGATTGACTGTGTCCACACGCTCCTGCCCAATGTTCCCTGTGTCTCGAGCAAATTCCCGGAATCGTTCTTGCAACATCTGAAATGGGGGACAGGTGTCAAGACATCAGTGAGACCATTGTGAACATTTTACTTTGTGATCACATTAATGTCATTTGAAAAGGAACTGCGCCTGAGCAGGAGGTAGCAAGTAACGTGCCTGGCTCTGGAACAGTTTTCGCAGCGAAACCTCTCATCTGATCTCCTCCTCGCTCTCACAGCGGAGGAACGCAGTGCCCCTGTCTCTGTGGGGGAGTGCACCCTCAGAAAGGGCAGCCTGCCCAAGTCAAAGTCCCCCAGTAAAAACCATGCTAATGGTAAGCCACAACCTGATCTGAGTCAGGGCATAGTATCTGCTCAGAGATGAAGAATGCGAGAGGGCTTCAACACCACAGCTCACTACACAGCCACTCACACTCTGCCCACAGTACTTGCCGTGACATGCTCATAGTCCTGCCCCAGTTCGTGGGATCCTGCAACCACCTCCCTCTCGGCAATCCACTGCTCCAGGTCGTCCACCTCACGGTTCAGCTGGAAGAGCCTGTGCCGCTCATCCAGCTTGCCTCTCCTCTCTTCAGCCAGGTCCTTCAGGCCAGCATATAGCTTATCCACTTTGGATTGCCGCATGCTGATGCGCTCACTAAGCAGGGAGCAGGGGGGGAAAAAGACTTTACACTTCAGTTTTATTCAGGGGGGAAAACAAATGAGATGGAGATAACAAGAGTTTATTACATCTAATTTCCTTAAGGAACTTTCTACTTAATCTATTCAGCCTGAAAAATAAAGCTCTGAAATCAGACCTCAATTTCAAGAATGAAGAACTAGTATGTGAACCAAATAGTAATTCAGGAAAGGGACCCTAACTCTGCACTCCAGGTCTGCCAATCAGGACTTCCTTCTGTGTTAAAACTTGATGCAACATTCCAGCTGCCAGAGAAATAATCCACCCCAGTGTGGCACACTCTGGACCCTACCTTCCCTGGCCTTGTGTGTGTGCTCTTGCCTTCCTGCTCATGTTTTGTGGGTTCTGGGGCCTGCTGTCAGGAGACTGAATTCTCCAAACTCCAGTTTCTCCCCAGAATGACAGTCTTGTAACAGGAAACCAGAGACAAGGACTAGCTGGTGCCTATTCCTGGAAATCAGCAGAACTACCTTTTGGGAATATGATCAAGAAGACCTTAAGGACCCACACACCAACACAGACACCTAATCTGCCTTGACCTGCCTTGGCTGAATGCACAAGCCAGTTCTACTCCAAGTCAGGAAAGAAAGTTACATGCAAAGCCTGAAATGACTGCCCTTAAGTTAACACAGAAACCTACTACATCTATGGCCACCACATAGCCACCTGTCCCCAGCCCTCAAGGTGTGTGGACCACTTGAGTATAAGTTAAGAGGTGAGAGCATTTTATTCTCTCTGGGAGCCTTTTTTTATCAGTCCATGTATTTTGGTCTACTACTGCTCTTTTCTTAAACTTTTCTAAACTTTTCTTGAGTTTATTGGTACATCTACTACTCTTCTTTAAGCTAGTAACTGTCTCGCTATGAGAGACATTTTCAACCCAGTGAAGCACTCTGATTACTTTTACCTATGTACATCAACTGGTACCTTTGGTTTTTGTTTCTGGGCTGTGTATGTAGTCCAGACCAGACTTGAACTTACTGTGCCACCTGCTGGCCTCAAGCATGCATCTTCCTGCCTCATCCTCAAGTGCTGGGTTTATAGGTGCATACCAACATGCCTAGCTTCCAACAGGTACTTGTGACTCAGGACCCCAACACTCTTTCAATAGGTCCTTGGCCAAGACGACATATTTAACCCATAGGCACAATGTCCAATCTAATGGTTCACCCCTCTTATTCACAATAGGCTGCCAGGTCTGTTTTAAAAATGCTTCCTAAAGATCCACATTACCATTAATTTTAAGATACTGCTGGTTTCTTTTGGGGGATTGGTTAATAAGAGATCTTCCCTCAAAATTCTCAGCCTGGCATCATCCTTAAGGTGGCACTCACCTCTCAGGGTGGCTGTCAGCCACAAGGGCCCGACTGGTTTTGGAGAGCTGATGTACTGTCTCTGCATAGTCCTCTACCGCTTGCTCCAGAATCTGGTGCTTCTTCAACATGGAGACAGCACTCTGCTCATCCTAAAAAGAATGGGGCTGTCACGACTGCAGCCAGACCCTCTGGCCTGAGATAGCACCTTTAAGAGTGACAGCTACACAGTGGGGCAGGAGGAAAGACCCTCCAAAAGAAATGACTGGAAGGGTAACAGGGACTTCGAACACAGAAGCATTCTGAGAATATAAACATGAACTAGCCCTCAGCAGATCACTGTCACAGGGCACGTGATGATGCAGTGACTCAGGCCCCTAGGAGAGACAGTACAGCTCAGGAAGAACAGGTGCTCCTGGCTGGCTGAACTCCCATGTACCTGGTGTATATACCTGCCAGCACTCTGGGACGTTTCAAATGGTCACAAAACCCATCTTGTATGCTGTAAAAGTTATAAGTAATTCCATAAAGGACTCCAGCGAATCGCTTCTTTAAAAAAGTGACAGGAAGAATCTTAATGACAGACCACAATTCAGCCCAGGCTGACCTCAAAATCACAGCAATCTCCCTGCCTCAGCCTCTTCAGTGCTGGAATTACAAGCATGGTTTTATAAAACCATGAAAATCTAACGAGGGGAAACAGCAGCCAGAATTTAGACATCTTTGTGCACTGAAATGGTCCTTTGCTGGCTAAAGGCAGTAGGTGAAATGTCTCACAGAGACTGAGCTTCGAGTTAAAAACAAGCTCAAGGCTGGAGACTGAAGCTCTTCCTCGCAGCACATTCCTGCTTGCTCCCACGGACGGCAGGGACTCTCACCTTGGCCTTCTCCTCAGACATCATGTACAGCTCCTGCTCGCTCATCCATGCCTCGGCCTCAGCCGCATCAAAGTAGTATTGCTGGGCCTTGTGCGCCTCCTCAAGCCGCCTGTGGCGCTTTTCCGTCTCCTCGATCAGGAGGCCCCACAGCTGCTTCAGGTCGGCGAGCCTCTGGCGGATGGCCTCAGCATTGAGGCTGCTGCTGTCGGTGACGATGTTTTGGCTCCTCTCAAAGATGTCATCAATTCGAGGCTGGTGCCCCTGGATTTCTTTCTGGAGGGTCTGTGTTGGGACCAAAACCACACATAATGCCTTGCTAAGTGGCCATGACCTGCTGCCCAGGTCAGAGTGAAACCTCGGGCCTTTGAAGCCCTCTTACTTTCTCTGCTTGTAATTTAGCGAAATTATCTATTAGGCTGAGCTAGACAGGGCAGCAACACTTACCTGATTTTTCTTTATTAACAGCTGCACAGTCTGGAGATTGTGGCCATGGTCTGTGGAAGTTGCCAAAGGCATCCTTTCACCAACCCACAACTGGAAAAGATTGTAAATAAGTGGTCAGGCCCAAACAGAACAGCCAATATACAACAAACAAAAACAGCAGACGAGGGGCTGGTTTCAGAGAAAAAGTGGGCACAATCCCTATTCAGAGGGCTTCCGGTTGACCTACACCTCTCTTCTCAGATGTGTGGTGAGTCTTCAAACTTCACCTCTATGTCAGACTCATTATAGATCCTCCTGGTTATTTCTTTTTTGTACTGGCGATGAAACTCAGGACCTTGAGTTTGCCAGGGAAGGAACTGTGCCGCTGAGCTAAATTTGTGGTTACTTTTAAAAGCACTGCTCTAGAGATATTGAAACCTGGAGTTTCTTTAGAAAAGCAGAGAGGACGAAGGAGCTGCATTTTGTGGGTGAGGTGAAGCCCTAAAATGCAGAATGCGGGCTGCAAGAGCTCAGCTCACCAATGCAGTCCAAGGTGAGCAGGACGGTGCAGACAGGTCTACTCACAATCTCATCCTCCACGTCCCTGTTGAACTGATGGATCTCCTTGGAGGCCAGCAGGTTGTGCTTCCTCTCATTCAAGGGCTCCAGCAGCTCCATGAACTTGGTCTGCACAGTGAGGCGCTTGCTGTCCACTTCGTCAGTGCTCTTCCCCTCCTGACTCAGTGCCTGGGCCTGACTCTGCAATTCCTCTATCTCCTTCTTCCGTACCTCCATCTGATTCTCCAGCATCTGAGGACACCAGACAGAGCAGCCTCGTGTCAGAGCCAGAGAGATACAAACAGTAATATGCAACATGTGTTTCATGCACTGGGAAAAATAGAATACTGAAGGATAAATCTGAACTTATACATAGCAGAGCTAAAGAATGATTTTAACAGTGAACAAAGAATCAGCAATCCTGCTCATCAGTTCATGTTTGAAACATCCCTATCTCAGATTTTAAAGCATGAAGTTAATCTAGCAACTTCAGAAAAGACTGGAGGAACTAATTATGGGAAATTAAAGTCTCTGCTTTTCCAGAAGTTAGTCTGATTGTTACAAAGGGACTCCTGAGAGGTTCAATTCTTTTAGGCAGGAAGATAACACACTTGCTCTTCCTTTCTTCAGTGGAAAGGCAGACTACGGTTCTACTGGAGGAAAATATACTAAGTTTTCATTAATATGAAGAAAATGGGCAAAAGTGAAGGCAGACACATCCTGCTCAGATCCCATCACACTGGGAAGGGAGTATCCTTTCAGCTCAGAGACAGGGATCCACATCTGGGAACAAACTAACTCCCACCCCTGGAAGAGACAGTAAGTGACCTAATGACCAAAACCCTCCTGTGAAAACATTTCTTCATGGACAAAAACCTGAAGAGTAACCAACGCATTTGTGCTGCTCTGGATGAAGAAGGCCTCCTGAGCATGTGACCGAGAACACCTTGTGATGACTGGTTCTAAGCGGAGCTGCTAGGCCTCGGGTGTGGCTACAGGCTGCAAAGCCTGGCAAAGGAACCTCTGGAATACTGTCATGGACTTGTTTTCCCAACACAACTGTTGTCTCATTAATTCAAGGTCAATTTATCTGCCCTGAAGACTTATTATCTATGAAAAATCTTGGATTCAGATGTCACCTAATAAGACATTATATAGCAAAAAGGGCAAAAATGATTACTTTCACTCACCTGAAGTGCAGAACTAAATGAAATCTTTACTCAACTAACAAATGGTGATAGTATCTACCAGCTAAGGAGATAACAAGAAAAACTACCTCCACACAGAAGAATCCAACACTTCTACTACCAGCTTTCTACGATGTTTCCTGACTCTGGAAACACTCCATGTTGCTGTCAGAGCTGGCCCCTTGCCAGGTACTAAAATCACCTCATTCGTAAAGGGGAATCAGGATGAAGACTGGGATGAGGAGGACTCCCAGAGCACTTGCCTGTTGCTTTTTCAGTAGGATGTTGACACTGGTAAGATCTTTGCCATAGTCATCAGACTGAATCTGACTCTCTAAGCCATGCAGCCATTTGTCTAGATCTGCACAGCTCTGGGTGAACAGTTCAGCCTTGTTTGCATCAAAGAGCCGCTGGGCCTTGGTCTGGGTGGTGGATTCAAGAACTTCCCACATTTTATGTAAACCAGTGAGTTTCTCTTTCACCACAGCTTCTGTCTCTGGCTTTTCCGAAATGAGCTGCATTCCTTCCTGGAAAACACAAACCAATGTAGTTACAAATAAATAAATACAGTTTGGAGAGAATAAATGCCTTTGTGGAAAACAAACTCAAGATGTTTGCTCTGTAATTTACTCAATCATTCAACACACAAATCTTTCCATTTGAAGTTACTGTTCAATCGCATCAACAGTGGCCTTCTCTACACACTGTATGGGTTTCCTAGGAGTAGAGAAACAGGTGATACAAACTTAACAGTTTCCACAAGGGCAAGGACATATTTAATGCTAATGACCTAAGATTTTATTCCCACCATTCTATGGCCAAGAGATCATATACAACATTTACTTTAACCCTTAAGAACTGAAGACAAGCAGAGTATAATGGCACTTGTTTGTAATACCATCTACTGGGGGGAGGGGGTAAGCAGGATAAAGAATACAAGTCTGAGATCAGCCCAGGTAACTTACTGAGACCCAGTTTCAAACAATAAAAAGGAGTGGGATGTAGGTCAGGGCAGAGTGCTTGCCTATCACAATTGAAGCTTTAGATTCAACTTTTAATACTACGAAAAACTGTTTAAAAAGTACCTTACACAATACAAAATTTAAGGGAGAGGACAGAGGGTGGGGAAACTCAAACCTCTCAGCTAGGGGCACAGAATTCACAGTGCAGAAATTAATACTCTATAATAATTATTTTGGTGCCTGGAATATAGTAGTCATATAAGTAGGGAAAATTTAAAGCATAGTGTTTTGAAATTCTGCATATTTGAAAAAGCTGGTCAGATGGGAATAAGCAAGTATGATCAACGCAGTGAGGGTGCATGGAAGCTCAGTCCTTCGGCAGCACAGGAAAGCGACATAGGACAGACCAACGCCTAGTACCGACTGGAGGACAAGCCAAGCATTTTATACCATCTGGCTGGATTTCTGGATTTTTTCCCCTCTGGTGGCTGAAGCCAGGACTTGGTAGGTAGAAGTGGTGTTGCTACTGTCTGAATAGCTTTCGTAAAAGATAGAGTAAGACTCAAACATGCTGGAAAGCATCCGAAATAAAAAATTCACCTTTTCCTCAGTTTTCACCACAAGTCAAGACATGGAAAGAAGGCCATCATCAAACATTTTAACTCACCTTCTCAATTTTGTCAAGCCATTCTTTGTTAGAGGCAAGCTCTGCCATGAATGCTTGATGTTTTAACCATTTACTGTGCAGATTTCTGGCTTCATCATAGGACATGTCTTGGGCTGTAAGCATCTTTTCATTGATCCAGAGAGACAGCTACGGAAAAAACATCAGGAAGATTTCTGAGGTTATAATCACAGACATTAGCCCTTCTTCCTGCCTGGAAAGGATTGCGCTCCAGTCATGCTATGCATATTGTACATTTTCATGTCAAAAGATAACCTAAGTTGTAAGTGTTTAAACTTACAACTCAGACCCATCATGATAGATGTCCATTATCACACAGCGTTACCTTTGTTCTAAATTGTACATCTAATATTAAACTCAAAAGGGCTGAACAAGTTTTCAAACTATATATGACACTCTCAACCAACTTTCCCACAAAGGGCTGTGTTTAAAATTCTGTTTAAACCCTCCAAGTCATAACTTTTATCCTCTTCCAAATATCTGTCTTAGCTATACCAACTTAATCACGATTGATTCTCTTTTGTGCTTCATTTGGCACTCTTTACTCTTCTAGTTCTTTCAAGTAAAAAAATGAAACAAAACAAAAACAAATCTACTGATTTATCCACATAATGCTCTACTTTATAGGTACACATATGAAAATGCCACAGAGCATAAATAACTTGCTCATTATAGGACTGTGGCAACAAAAATGCCCACTCTATGTTTTTAATCTCCACCTTTTTTTCTATAGACTCTAGTTCTCTAAAGAATCTTCCATTCAGACCGAGATCACTTTATAAGACTTGATGAGGAGACCCAGGCTGGGTACTTGGAACTCCACTCTTGAACGCTGATAGATGGAAAGGGCTCTCCTGAGACCCTGGGGGTGGGAGTCAGCCAGGTACCAGGCTCTGACCCACCTCTTCCCTGCTGACTTAGCTCTTGCTTGTGCCCATCCGTCTGTAAGTGACTAGACCAGCGTCCTGATTCCTACCCGCTTGTGACATTTCCCCACAGAGAGCTCTGCCACCCCAGCAAGAAATACACCAAGGAGCACAGAGTTGGCTAGGTCAGAAGCAAAGGTTGACAGGGACCAGGTCCCCCTTCCTTGTGACTACAGAAGCCCAACTTGTGCTAGTCACAAGTTTGCACCTAACACCATCATTGTTCCTCCTCCCAGCATAAGTCCTTACAGAAATGGCACTCACATTGACTGCTGCTGGTAGAGGATTTCCTACTAATGCCTGTGACAGCCAAAGGTCTGTTCTCTAGAAATTGTGTCAAGGGAAGCACTGTACGGGACAGGAGCACTCCTGGCTTGAAGAGCAGTTAAACTCAGGTACCAACCCTACCTTTCTCTAGCTATTCACTGTGAAGAAGAGGAGAAGGCAGGATTGAAAGGTAGCAGGGCCTTTGGTGTCTTTACTTTTTTTTTTTTGAGACAGGGTCTTGCTTTGTAGTTCAGGCTGGCCCTGAGCTCAGCCTTAAACTCACATCACAGCAATCCTCCTGCCTCTGCTTCCCGAATGCTGGGATTACAGGCGTGAGCCACCACGCCCAGCACTGTTGTATGTGGTACTGGTTGCTGCTGGGCGTGAGTCTCCACGCCCAGTATAGTATGTGGTTAACCAGGCATTGAACCCGGGTCCCTGCGCTTGCAACACAGGCAATCCCTGGCCCTGGTGTCTTTACTCTTTACTGAGGCAAAACTAGTAAATCTCATGAAGTCCTATGTAATCCAAAACCACTGATCTGTCTGTCACACAGTAATAAAAACAACAGATCTCTTGGTCCGAGATTTAGCTCAGTGGTTCTGGTGCCTGTGCTGCAAGCACAAGGGCCTGGGTTCTATCCCCTGGTAACCACATACAATAGTGGGCATGGAGATTCATGCCCAGCAGCAATCAGTACCACATACCACAGTGCCGATTGTGATGGCTCACACCTGTAATCCCAGCACTCGGGAGGCAGAGGTAGGAGGATTACTATGATGTGAGTTTGAGGCTAAACTCAAGGCCAGCTTGAACTACAAAGCGAGACCCTGTCTCAAAACAAACAAACAAAAAACACCAATAGATCTCTTACTTTAAAACTTATCTATTTTTCAATTATCTAAGTACAGTGAACCCTCAAGTAATGACAAAACTGACAAACGGACAACCTGGGTTACAACCTGGTTAGGCTAAAGGAATCATCTGCCTCATGTACCGAGGTAAACATCGAGATCTCAGCTATATTGATTTGGTTCCAACTAGCCCCTGGGAACCATATTCAAAGGTCCACTGTAGCTAAAATCTAACAGTGTGGCCATTCATTCAATCTAAGAAGAAAAAAAGGTTAAAAGGAAACTGAATGATAAAACTTGTTTCAATATTCCACACAACAGAAGGGATTTATTTATTCAAAGTGCCAAGGACATTCACATGTTCTTTCTATTCATAACCACCTACCCCTACCCAAGAGGAATTTTTTTTTTAAAGGCGCACTACATTAAAACCAGAGGCTTATAAACAAATCTTCTCTTTGCTGAACACATCATTCTACAGATAAAGCATCACACAGCAGCACAATGCAGTGGATACATGGGATGCGCCAGTTCATCAGCCTTCTGACAGTATTTTGGAACGATAGCTACAGTTACTATTTGTGGGCATTTACAAAGGTCATTTAAGAATATACTCATTCTCTATAGAAAAGACCAGTGTGCAGATGAAGAAAAGATAAGAAAAATGCTTTAATCACTGAATTAAGATGGGGTAAAGCACTGAATTCACATCTCTCTACAAACACAACTAGAGAGCCTGCTCTCCTGGAAAAAAAAAAATAAGCAACTTAAGAAAAGAAAGAGAGACAACAAAAAAAGCAATACCTTCTCTGTTATTCATCTGTTTCCAGGTCAGTCTATTAAAATCCACACTATAAAAATTAAGATGGTGTCTGTATTCCTGTTCAATGGGAGCACGTAGGATCCTGCTCATTACCCCAGCACTGCTAGTGTAACAGCCGCCTCCCATCCAGTATTGGGGATCAGGCATCAAAAGCAGATCTCACAAACCAAGGCTCTCAGGGAAAAGTGAGAATGGAAAAAAAGGGCAAACCTCTGGACCTCAAACCACACCAGAGACGGTTATTAAATTTGACCTTGGGGCACTATGTCAAGCATTTTCTGCACAACAGGCAGATTTTTACATGTATAATTAGTCTCAATAAACCACATTCTCAGTGATTCTAAATATATAGAGGTGCACTGTGATAAGGTTGAATGACTGGAAGTTTATTGAAGTATAACATATATTGCCACTCTGCTTACAAGCCAGGGATGTAGCTCAGTGGCAGTGGTGCTGGACCTGCCAGGCAAGGGCAAGGTCCCAAGTTCGACCCCCATCCCCCATCGTGGGGAAAAAAAAAAAAAAAACCAACCCCAAAACTCAAAAACCCCAAACCACTAAGGCTGTAATAACTTTTAAGGAAACTCATGGAGAGGGAGGCAGAATAAGGGGAGTAAGATAAAGCCCTTGATTCAGCAGAGCAGTCAGAATTGCAAAACATCTCTTGGACATAAAGAAGCCCAGCCTAGGCTTTCCTGCCTGTGGTGAGGGAAGATCAGGCAGGAATGAGTCCCCAGGGAGGCCTGACAGTCACTAGGCACCAGCCAAGGAGCGTGCAGAGGGAACCTGCAAACCAAGGGTGCTCAGGCGCAGAAAGAGGCGAGAAAGATCAACAGGCTAATTAAAGACTGACCATTTCCTGCAGACCCACTGGGAAGGCCAACGACTTTATCTACTAACTTTTCCTGCGTCCTTCTATTTATAAATATGTAGTCTGAGACTGGAAAACAGAAAGCTAGAAATTTCAAACACAAGCAGATGTTTCTGAAAAGTTCCCCTTGATCACTCATTCCTTGGCATTCCCTTTTCAAATTTTAAGGTTTGACCATGAAAAATTTCACTCTACTTATTTCCCCTTTAAAAGCAGGAAGGCAAGATCCCATCCATACCTTGTCCCAGGGTTCAGGGCCTGGGGTTAAAATGCATCTGCCTAGCCTGCAGACACCTAATCCCTTGAATTCTCCTTAGCATGAAGAGGCAACTGGCAGGTACTGACTGCAGGACAAAACACAAGCTTCACAGCTCACATCAGGCCCCACTCCCTCCCTGTACTCTTGTCCTGGGCTGCGGGCGCTACAGCCAGGAAGCATCCTGTTCAAATGCACTACTCGTGTTTATTCACAAGGCACTCGTGACTTGAAACTGACTGCCTGATGCCACACAAATCCCCTAGAGACCTAAATTTGTCACTGGGTCACGTATAGCTGACAGATCATAAGCTCCATAATTTAAGGACTTTTTAACCTCAGTTGTTAGAACGTACTGCAAGAGGAACAGTAATGACAAGCATTCAGGATGGCTTCTGTCACAGAAAACCTCACAGCAGTCCCTCCAGTCATATTTAACGGATAGCTGCATATTTACCTGTAAGGTATTCTTTTTTTTTTTTGAGACAGGGTCTCGCTTTATAGTTCAGGCTGGCCCTGAGCTCAGCCTCAAACTCACATCACAGCAATCCTCCTGCCTCTACCTCCCGAGTGCTGGGATTACAGGCGTGAGCCACCACGCCCGGCACTGTGGTATGTGGTACTGATTGCTGCTGGGGTTGACTCTCCACGCCCAGTATTGTTATGTGGTTAACAGGGATCGGGGATCGAACCTGGGCCCTTGCACTTGCAAGACAGGCGCTGGAACCACTGAGCTATATCCCCGGGCCTGCCTGTAAGGTATTCTTAGCACATGACCTGATCGTGCCCAGGCCTCTCACTCTCAAGGCCTCAACTTCTGGTAGATCTTCCTCAGGCCATTTTTGCTGCCAAGGGAATTTATTTTAAGGTAGGAACAATATTACTTGAGCTGAATCCCTGGTTCCAGGCTATTTATTCTAATAAACTAGAAAAGACTGAGCATTACCACTGTGTTTGGCAGACAGAGAAATATGACGTGCTCATGAACTCCAATATATGGAGTCAGCTAGATTCTTTTCTTCAACTAGCTTGTAGAGATACTGTAATTTTCTGGCTAACTTTAGTTTTCAAAGTTTGTTTATATATGTCCCAGGGAGAATGAAGCAGTATGAGAACCATCACATTAATACCATATGTTAAAACTAGTGTTTGAAATCAGGATTACTGTTCTTGGCACATGAATCACATATTTAGGGAGTCTGAAAAGTAGATACGGTAAGGTCATAAATGAGAGAAACCTGGTTTGTGGTTTATGCTTTTAAAATATCTGCTTCTTACTCAGTAGCCAATTTTGGTTCCTGTCAGTTCTTTCCTCCCATGCTATGTCATTTAAATCCAACTCGATGTAAATAGTTAAAACACCACGAAATGTGTTTTAAGGTGCAGGGCATTTCTGAACATCATTGCCCAACACATCACCATCAGTGCACTCACAGACAGGGTCTATGTCTGTGTTGTCTAATATGCCAGACATTAGTCATCTATGGCAAATGATGACTTCAAAATATAGCTAATGTGAGAGAGGAACCATGTTCTTAATTTTAATTAATTTAAAATGAAATAGGTACTTGTAGCTAATGGCTACTGCAAGGGACTGTTCATTCCTACCTTATAATATTCTAGAGTAGGCAGCTTATAGGTTGCAGAACTGACAAAGTGTCTTAACTTGCCATTTACATACTAAAAGGTGGTATAAATTTCTAGCCTCAATTCTGTAATTCAAAAGGACTTCTAGAGCCACACATTGGCTGGCTAGTGTTGAAAACCAAGAAGGGAGGGAATGAAGGACAACATACCTCTTGACAATCCTGCAGAAATTTCTGAAGATCTCTGTTATCTTTTAATCTCATTAGAAGTTCACTAGCTGCCTCACGATTCTTCCTATGCCTGTTGAAATAATAAGAAATACAATTTTAAAAGAAAGAATATAAAATTTACAAGTCAATTTTCCCCCCAGGGTTCCTATGTAGGCCAAAAAATCTGCTCACCATTCCTAATTATGTGAAGGAGGCAGATGAATAAGAAGTTTTTTAGTAATCTTCATATGAACACACCATGGTACAAGAACGAGCCAAACACCTATCTAAGCTACACAATCAGCCAATGGCACAGGAAAATGATCTGCATTTTCTAATCTAGTGCGAGGGGGGAAAAAAAATCTAAGTATGTACTCTAAAGTCCCCATTTTGGGTACGGTGGAAAAATTAAAAAACTATCTTTAGGGGCCGGGGAGTTAGCTCAGTGGTTCCGGCGCCTGTCTTGCAAGCGCAAGGGCCCGGGTTCGATTCCCTGGTAACCACATAACAATACTGGGTGTGGAGACCCACACCCAGTGGCAACCAGTACCACATACCACAGTGCCGGGCGTGGTGGCTCACGCCTGTAATCCCAGCACTCGGGAGGCAGAGGCAGGAGGATTGTGATGTGAGTTGGAGGCTGAGCTCGGGGCCAGCCTGAACCACAAAAAGCGAGACCCTGTCTCAAAAAACCTAAAAAAAAACAAAAAAAAAACAAAAAACAAAAAAAAAAAAAAACAAACAAAAAAACTATCTTTAAGAAACTCATAGCTGATTGATATGCACAAGGCTAAGAAAATGTATATAGTCATATAATTCACTTTGAACAAATGGCTCCTGACTCCAATTTCACTGTAACTCATCAAAAAATAAAATAATCTAGGAATAAAAATTTTTAGACCTGAGATTATATTATCACTCCATCCCACTTTTCACTAATAGGAAAAGGTAACTAAGGTTTAACAAGTCACCTACAGTTGCTGGCAAATTTTTTTCATGTCTCAGTGATGCAGGTCTGCACAAACCTGTGTGCATGCTGGGAAAATGACTGCAACTGCAGGAGACAGAGCCCCCTACTCTGAAGGCCAAGAAGCTACTGCCACAACTACATCTCCCTGACCTTTCTGTGTATCCTATGCACAGAAGAAGCCTCATCCACATTATTAAAAAGGGCAAAGAACTGCGTGCAGAGAGAGCTGGGTTGTCACTCTTTCTCTCAAAACAATTCCTTGCCACATAGGCCTGGGGGGAGGACCATCCTCCATCTCTGCAGAGTCAGAGCGGGGGTGGGCAGGAATACAACCTCAGAGTCAGAGAGAACAGCCAGCAAACATGTGCTGCTGAGTGACTGATGTGAAGACTCCTCCCTTGGAGAGAGAAGGATCTTACAGTGTGTCCATGGGCTGCACAGGCCCTCGGCAAATCCTGAGGGGACAACCAGAAACAGCACAGTGGTCACCGCCTGCCTGGGCAACTGACCCGAAAGCCTCTGATCTTCCGGCTACTGTAGGTGCCTGGCTACAGAACTTTGGGAGCGTTAAAACTGGAGATAACATGGTCGTGGGTGCCAGATGCACAAAGGAACTGTTTGCTCTTTTGTTTTCAAGTTGAAGGAGACGCTATAGTTTCAGGAAAGGAAATTAGAACATGCTTATGCTACCTTGGCAAAATTCAAACAGAATAATACTATTTAATATTAAATGAAAAGAGTTTATACATATTTATGCTACAAAACTTCTAGGCACAATTTAGGAAGAAAATGCTAAACCAGTATGCCCTAGAAATTGGATTAAGATAGCAGTTTTTCCTCAAAATTTTAAGCATTTATTGCCTTTATTACAATAAAAGATACTGAAGTGGCACTTTGTTATTGCCAATTTTCATCAAAAACTAAAATATAAAGTAAGATTGTAATGAACGGAGGCTAAAAGAAATGAATCTTCTAAAAATATAGGGGGTAAAAAATGCCAAGAAAAGTTCTTGAAGTTCCATACTTCAAATTCCAGCTCTATATCTAGATAGGCTTTAGAAAATGAAGCAAATCTTCCAGAAAAAGACGAACTAAGGTAGAGTTATGGACCAAACGTAGGAGTCCTGCTTTTAGGTGAACAACTTGAATCAGACTCAGTTTCCTTCAGCATAGCACCTTGTAGGAAATCTACAAAGGCAAAGAAGAATCACAGGCTCTGGCAGGTACAAAAGGACCCTTCATGTTTATAAAAACAAAACAACTTCAAACACTATCTAAATAAATGTTCTAAGAGAGAACAAGACAGAGTTTGGATGTATTTCTTAAATACAAATCTCACACATCCCAGAAGATCTGTCTAGATATTCTTTTTCTTATAGTGAGAACATAAAGAAGGAAAGAGGAGGCTAGTGACTGAAGAGTCCAAATGACACTGCTCCAGAGTGGGCATAAATATGGCCTCTGCATTCTATTTTTTTTTTTTTTTTTTTTGAGACAAGGTCTTGCTTTGTGGTTCAGGCTGGCCCTGAGCTCAGCCTCCATCTCACATCACAGCAATCCTCCTGCCTCTGCCTGCCGAGTGCTGGGATTACAGGCGTGAGCCACCACACCTTGCACTGTGGTATGTGGTGCTGACTGCTGATGGGTGTGGGTCTCCACACCCAGTACTGTATGGGGTTTCCGGGGATCGAACCTGGGCCCTTGCGCTTGCAAGACAGGCGCTGGAACCACTGAGCTTAAGGAATTGAACAGCTCTGCAGGTAGTATAGACTACTTGCTGAGTTAGTCAACATTCAAAAGAAGCACAGTTTACCACTGGTGACTATCAGAGATTTCTCATGGTGGGATCACAAATTCAACTACAAAGAAGGACCTTCTAAAATATGGCTGCACTTCCCAGTCTTGAGAGTGCTCACTGGGGCAAGAGCCACTTGCTTTGTTTCTCTCACCTCCTGTTCTTGTATCAAGACTCAAAAACTCCATCACGTGAATCAGATGCCGAGCATAACCCAGCTTCCTCTGAAGAATAAAAATCTTGGGTGCTAGAGTCACACAGTTTGGAAATTGTGGTATATTTTTCCCCTTGTGAGATGGGGCTTTGCTTTACAAAGCTGGATATTGTTCTTTGTTCTCTGAGGGCTGCATTGTGGTTTGAATTTTCCTTTTAGCCAGCAGTCTGCAGACAGACTGCTGGACAGCAGGCAGGTTCCCACCCTGTCGCAGACACTTTTGAAGGCCATCTAGGCCCCAGCTACATCTGCTAAGAGACAGAGCCTTTGTTCTGGTATTTTTTTCTTTTAACAAACTTAAGTCATAATCAGTGAGATTACCTCAAAGAGGGCATGTTACAAAAACAGTAACTTCACTGAGGCATCAGAATACACTGGATATTTAGCTTGTGCCTCTACAATAGCTGGAACATTTTTACAATAAAGATAACATTTGTACATTTTTATAATAAAGATCTGCTAAGGTTAGTGCCAGAGCTTGAGGCCTCCAGGGATATAAAACTGAAGCCAGAATTCAGCTAACAATAGCTAAGAAAGGAAGATGTAACATGTAAGATAAACCAACAGAAAGGCCTTCTCTTTCCCTTCTTCCTAAGAATTCCTCGAACTTCAAGAGCTCTCGTTCTCAGTCAAAGGCAAAAGAAAAGGTTCAGCCATAAGTGAGGACTGATGAAATGTTCTCACGTCTAGCAGTTACCAGTGTCATCTACTTCCAAAAGCCCTGCGCAACTGCAGCCCTGGTGGACACATCCACACACTAAGGCTGACAGTACTCAAGCCGGAAGCTCAGTCTTTATGGGAACCAGAGTAACTCCCCTTCCTAGCTCATGGATTGTGTGTTGGTTTTTTTTTTTAGACAGGGTCTTGCTATGTGGTCCAGTCTGAACCAAAGGCAGCAGCAGTGAGGCAGCCAGCTCACACCTGCCTGAACGCACATGCCTGGGGGCCAAGCCTGCCTGCAGGGAGCCAGCTGCATGCATCAAAGAAGGAGGACCATGAAATAACACCTTTATAAAAACAAGAGATTTAATCTTACAAAAGAAGGAAATAAAAAACTTTTCTCTAGGATTAGGATTACTCAATCTGGGCCAGGGATTTAGCTCAGTGGTTCTGGCACCTCCCTTCTAAGTGTAAGGTCCAGAATTTGATCACCAGTACCACACACACAAAAGAAATTGTTCAATCTTTGTTTCTTACACTAATTTAAGGTTTTGGTGAAGGGTGGGTGTGTGAAAGGAAGCGGACACAAAATTATACTTAATAAAAGCTGTGTCCTACTCCATACTACTATCCTTAGAATACACAGTTTAGGCTGAATCTGTGCAAATAGAAAGGCTGACAGTACTAAAGCCAGGAGCTCAGTCTTTATGGGAACCAGAGTAACTCCTCTTCCTAGCTCATGGATTGTGTTTTGTTTTTTTTTTTAAAAGACAGGTTCTTACTTTGTAGTCTAGTCTAGTCCTGAACTCAGTCTCAAACTCAGCAATCCTCCAGCCTCAGCCTCTCAAGTGCTGGGATTACAGGTGTGAACCACCACACCAGGCACTGTGGTACTGATTGCTGGGGTGCGTGAGTCACCAAGCTCAACATCACATGTGATTACCGAGGATCAAACCTGGGCCCTTCAGCTTGCAAGGCAGGCATAGGAACCATGGAACTAAATCCCTGGCCCAGTACAGTAGCTCAGAGATTGTTTTAAGCTGACCGGGCCTAGTGTCCTGGAGACTCTTTCAGACGCTGCAAGCAAGGGAATGCTTTCACAGAGTATTCATTCTTCTGACTGCATATGAAGACAGAGAGGCCTAGATGTCAGTCTCAAAACGAGCCTTTGAATCTGGCCTAAACTGTGAGGAGAGGATCGGCCAGACAGCTCAGTGACTGACCCAAATGGACTGGCCCAGGACCGGCTGGCTGATGCTTGTGCATCTAAACTTTGACCTGCCCCATTTTCCTACTTCAGAACAGGGAAAGAATTAGGGTAAATCAAAAAGTACAGATATTGGCCTTCAAAAGAAGGAGAAAATCTCTCAGAAAAACAAAACAAAAAAATGGACATGAAAAAAAAGAGCATCTAATCCTGAATATGCCCTGGCAAAAGGTCCTACTATAGCAATATCCAAGGCAATTTTTAAAGAGAGGTCAGATAGTGTCTGAGGCTCTCCCAGGTACTTAGGACTTTCTAGTGTCTTTTCTCTGGTAGGTACCTCTGAGTTCTCAGACAATCATGCACTGGGCACTCTTTTTCTATGTGGGTAGATGAAATTTTTCCAGGTGCCCACTGGGAAACTTATGCCCACAGCCACCAGCATTTCTGCCCAATAAAGAGCCAGGGTCTGGGCATAAAACTCCCTTCAGAACCTCAGAAAACTGTACCTGTCGTCAATAGAGTCCACCTTCTCCTGGATGCGATCTGAGTTGATGTTCCCATCGCTCACCAGCCTCCGGCCCGTCTCCACCACAGCGTTGATCTTTTCCTCGTTGGCATCCATGGTGGTCATGAAGTCCTCCTGCTTTTTAATAGCTGCTTCAGCTCCTTCCAGGGTGGTAGGCATTTCAGTGTGAGCCAAAACATACTCCTTATTTTACAAGAGGACAAAAATCACAGCAGGATGATGTATTAATGAGGGAACATTTTCATGTGTTCCACATTTCCATGTAACACACTTCCCAGCAACTGCTTTACTGTACTTACATGAAATAATCTATTTAATCATAAAATGAAAAGTTCAGAGGCCAAAAAACTACAGTAGTACACAATAAATGACTATATTACTTAAGAAGTTAAATGCTCTAATCCCCCACTAGAGAAAAGAACCCAAAGATCTGTCCCTCAGCTATAAGGGTCCTCCCGTGCTCATGAAGGCATCAGCAGAGCTGATCAAGTCCTATTTCTGTGACTATACTCACATGGTTCTCTGACTTCTTCCTGTGTCCACAGGTAAAGTCCTTGATTGCTCTACACTTTAAATTTCACCACCACTACTTCACAGAATGATGCCATTTAAATTAAATGTTATGGGGACACACTATGAACATTAGATTTTCTCAAAGTAATTTGAAATGGAACCATACTTCTAAGGCAAACCAGCTTTCTTGAAAATCTTCAACTCCTGTTCCCTACACTGTGAGGGATTTCAATGCCTAAGAGTCAGGGAAAATATCTGTCTCTACGTTATCCACCTAAGGTCACACAGGTATGGTTTAAGTTCCCCTGGTCAAAAGGTTTCAATGTGCAGCCAGGGCCCACTCTACTGGACGTGTCAGGGCAATGTCACGTTACCTGGTTGTTAAGAAAGGCTTCGGCTTGTTTTGTGTCCCTAAGGAACTGCTGGTAGGCATGTGACTGAGAGAGGAGGTTCTGTCTGTTCTCCCACATTTTGTGCAGCTCATTCCATCCAGTGTCCAAGGCCTGTAGCCGTTGCCGCAGAAACATGTACTGGGCATCGGTCTGGCCCTGAGTGACCATCTCGCCCATGTCCCTCATCTTCTGGTAGTCCTCCTCGTAGTTATCAATCTCATTTTTGATGTTCTCATGCTGCGTGAGAAGCTTCTCCGCTTCAGTCAGGGTGTTGGGCATGTCCTCTGAGGCAATGGCCGTCTGGGTCCTGGAGAGCCAGGACTGGAAGTCGTCCAAGTCTCGCAGGAACTGCTGCAGCTTGCTGGCCTCTCCCAAGGAGGCCTCCCGGTTCTTCAGGGTGGTCTTCATCTCCTCCCACACGTCACTGATCTCAGCCAGCCGAGACAGAATGGCCTGGGCCTGGTCAGGGTGCTCAGACTCCAGCTTCTCTGCCTCCTTCTGTAGGTCACTCAGCTTTGCCTCGATGGCCACCAAGTCTCGCTCCATACCGGTCAGCTTGCGCTGCAGGGCCATGACGCCAGCCAGGTCGTTGCCCAGGTCCTGGGTGGACTCGATCACCTTGGTCTTCTCCCGAATCCAGGATTTGGTTTCGTTGCACTCGAGGTGGTAGTTCTGGATGCTCAAGGCAGACAGAAGAGCATCTTTCTTCCTGTCCACCAGTTCTCTGAACTGACTCCACCTGTGAGCACAGAGGCAGGAGAGAGCAGCGTGAAAAAGGCTGAATCCACCACCAAATACTCAAATGAAGAGTGACGGCTAAAGCTGGATCTTTTTTCCCCTTCATCTTTGCTTTGCCTACATACTTTCTGGAAAAATTATCAAATAAATGAACACCAAACATTATGGACATGGCTCGGGGATGCAACATAATCCTGAAAAGGAAAAGGCTGACATAGAATATATGAAGAGCTCCAACACGAGCAGTTACATCTGTCCCAGAGTCCTTCAAGTCAGGTCTGTCGCACACACTGCTCGTTTCCAAGCTGTTCCTAACACCTCCTACATATCAAAGGCTATGGCTCCTTTTAGAACTGAGGCCAACTGCCCAACCCACTGACTACTCATGTGTTTATTAACTGAAAGATAAGATCAGAACAAAGGTCTTCCCTGACAATCAGGACTTTCAATGGCAAGCATGCAAGTCTCAAACATGCCAGAATCCCATTTTAGGAATAATTTTAAAGGGACAGCACAAGTTGTCACCTTTTGTACCTTCCCCTACACTAGCTACACGCCACACCAAAGCCTAACTAGGATACAGGGAAGGGTAGATATTAGGCTAACTCAGCTTGTCCCCCACCCCGAATGCCACTTCCTGTAACCTCAAGAGAAGATGTGTGGAAAGGCAGATGACAATGTGATGACATCGACACTGCAATGTCAGTGACCCCGTGCAGGAAGTTCCTGACACCACGGCTGGGGCAGTGACCTCATCCCTCAGGCCCCCGCATGGGCAGCTGGCTCAGCATGGCTCACGCTCACCTTGTGTTGAGTTTGTCCTGCTGGGCTTTGATTTCCTTCTCACTGGGGTGGCCGCTGTGCATGAGCTGACGTGCAATTTGGTTCACCACCGCAACGCGGGAAGCCTGGTTGTTCATTTCTGGCTCTAAGCTCTCGAATCTGCAACAATAATTCAACATGGCAGTCACCTCTGTGGTTGTTGGTGGCCCTAAGATGGGGGGCAGCACCTGGTAGTTGGTAGGAACCCTGCTCACCTGTGCTGGATGACTTCCAGGTCTTCCAGCTTCTCAGGGATCTGCATATTGTTCAGCCACTGCTCCTTCTCATCAATCCAGAGCTCACAGGCATCAGCCTCACTGAACATCTTGTACAGGGCGAGGGTGTCCTGCAGCGCCTGCTTCCTCAGCCGGGTCAGCTCTGCCACCTCCTTGTAGCGCTCCTCGATGCCCGACAGCCTGCCCCTCACATCTGGAGACTCTGCGTGCTCCTGGGGGAGGGCACTGGCTTGCTCGTGCAGCGAGTCGATGGTGGGCCTGTAGTTGGTGATCTCTTCTGCCACATCCTTGTGCTTCTTGACCAGAGACTGTGTGGAGTACTCGTCATGCCCCACGTCATTGCTGGAGACTATCTTGAGGATGTCCAGCATCCAGGCGTCGATGTCGTCAGCATCAGCCTGGAACTGGTGCAGCAGCGAGGCCTCCTCCAGGCGCTTCTTTCGAATGGCTGAAAGCTGCTCCAGGTTGGCCCACTGCTCCCGAATGTAAATGATCCGCTCACGGATCTTTTCAGATCCAAAGTGCTCCTCCGCAATCATGTCTTCACCTTCTTTGATGGCCTGCTCAAAGTGGCCACTGCGGCCACTCATCTCATCCTCAAACGCCCGGTGCTTGCTGAGCAGGCGCATGACACTGGTCAGGTCTTTCCCGTAATCGTCGGAAGAGAGGATCTTCTCCTTTTCCCGTATCCAGCCTTCTTCTTCTGCCATCTCCCAGAAGAACTTCCAGAGGCGACGGGACTCTTCCAGACGAGCCCGACGTTCAGCTGCCAGCTGGCACAGCTCTTGATAGCAGAACTCCATGTGGGCCACGCGGTCTCGGATCACCTGGGGGTCACAGGGCTTGTAGCCTGTTCAACACCAAGGAAGGAAGATGACTGCTAAGTGATTAGCCCGGGCTCCTGCTCATTTACAGGGAGGGGGTCACACCTCATTCCTAAGTGGAATGGGAGCCACAGACGAGAGGCAATGGGGTATCCTTTAAGTCCTAACTGAGAAGGAGCGAGGGGCAATTAATTACACGTGTAATCCTTTAGGTTCAACTACAAAGTAATCACTTACAAATCAAGAAGGCACATGAATTATATGAAAAGTAAATGTTTCTAAAAAGAAAGATTGGGGGGGTGGTTAGCTTAGTGGTTCCAGCACCTGCCTGGCAAATGCAAGGGCCTGTGTTGGATCCCTGGTAATGACATACAATAATGCCGGGCGTGGAGACTCACACCCACAAGCAATCAACCACATACCACAGTGCCGGGCGTGGTGGCTCTCGCCTGTCATCCCAGCACTCAGGAGGCAGAGGCAGGAGGACTGCTATGAACTCAAGGCTGAATTCTGGGCCAGCCTGAACTACAAAAGCAAGACCCTATTTCAAAAACAAAAAAAAGATGCAAAGCCACAAACTGCTGGAGCAGCCACTTTAGAATGTTGGTACATTGTTACCAAGTGCAATACACTGAGCTTCAATATCAAGCACCAAACTACTCAAAATCAAGCATTCAAGGAAAACACACATCTGTTTCAGACGTGAGACATAGTGAAGCTACACAGAAGGCCAGTCTATTGCATTTGTGACACAGACACAGACAATCCACCAGGAGCTTACAAGAGTATACTTCAAAAGCCCCAGTATCATGCACGGGGCTTTTTACTTGTGGAGATGGATCACTGGTGTTCAGGAGGTAATGCCTAGAATGGGCCCTTCTTACCTTCCCCATCTGTTGCAAACTTCTGGGCAGAAGCATTGACACCTCGCACTCGCTCTGCCTGGATCCCAATGTCTGCTTCGACCAGGGCATGCTTCTGTAAGAGGTCTTCCACGCCAAGCAAGTGTTTGCCGTAGTCTTGAGATAATAATAGCACCTGTGCACAACAGGAAAGAGAAAGAAGATGAGTGCTTGACTCAGGCACCCTGTCACCTTTGGGCAAGCAGAAGGCACCCACAACCAAGCTGCTGTGTCTTCTTTTGAGCTCACCACTGACCTCACAGCTTTCAGGGAAGATGGCGGTGAACCAGAACTAAACAACACAGAACAATACTGAAAGCCGGCATCAAGAGACACTGACTACACTACGGCTCACCTACCTTGGTAAATGAGCCTAATTTTCACTAAACTCTACAAAAAGAGAGTGCATGTCTGTATGAAGGACTAAAAAATGTGACCTGAGGCTTCGGGAAGAAACACGCTGCCAAGTATCATGACACACACCTGAAATCCCAGCATTTCAGGAGGCTGAGGCAGGTACATCACAAGTTTTAGTCCTGGACAACTTAGTAAGACCCTATCTCTAAAAAATAAGAAAAAGGCAGAGGATGTAACTCAGTCTGAAGAATCCAGGTATGATCCTCAGTACTGCCATTGCCCCATGTTAAAAAATACAGGAGGAGGAAACTGCAGTACATTATTCCACAAGAAAAAAGATAAATGTAGTAACAGACTTGTTCACTTTAAGGTTTAAATAAATTGCTTAGAAGTTGCTGACCTCGTGTGAATGCGCATGCGTGTGCACCTCTGTGACACATATATATCTGAAGAGAGAGAAGCCTGGCTTGAAAAGCTTGGAAGCTTCATCTTTCACCACAGAGAGACAGCAGGGTCAAGCAGCTGCCAGGCTTAGTAGATCCCAAGCAACACCTTAGGTTTAAGTTGAGCCCATTGATTCTTTCTTGCAACAGTCAATTTTTCTATCAACTGTCCTACCTCTTTTCTACTTGGGATTTTTACTTCATTCATACTTTCCTGAGGAGGTTTCTGGTTTGACATGGAAGAGGGTTTCATGACCTGTATCAAAGGATACAAGTAGGAATAATGGCAGCTCTTTTAACTGGGTAGAAATCTTGGAAGCCCAAGTTCAGAGCTGTCAGTAATGGAAGAAACATAAGCCACCACCTGCAGCCATTAACACTCGGCCCTGCCCTATGCTCTGTATGTGTACTGGACATACTGCAGCTTCACAATACCAGGTAAGGTACACAAGGAAGTCTAAGCTCCATTTAAAAACAAGAAGGCTGGGAAAGAGATTAGGGAACTTAGGCACTCCCACTGTGAGCTCTAGCTGCCTGGGTACTACCAGCCTGTGACCTTCCACACTGCCTCCGTCCTCCCACTCCTCTGTACCACCTCATATACAGAAAGATCAATGGGACTGAAAGCTAGTTCAGCTCCCAAGAATCAGAAACAAGGAAAAATACAATGTGAGGCCTTACACTGGAATACATCTGAATACAGTAACGGACCTCTGGCTACTGAGATGATAGTCTTCACATCCTATTCACACTGCCTATCACATTTAACTTGTGAGCTACTCATCTTCCCGTTGTAAGAAAGGCTTCACTCTGGGTTTTCAGTATGGGCGTCAGAGAAGGGGTATGAGCGTGTTTTGAGGGATTGAGGTGTGGATCCTAAAAAGAAAGGCCCAGCTCAATCAGCTATGGCTCTTGGCCGCTTTCACTGAGGTGTTACCTTCATTTCATCCATCCAGTCCATAATGTAGAGCATTTCCTGGAATATCTTCTGCAGTCCTAGGTTCATCTCAAGGCGCTGCCTTCGGGCCCTGAGCAGTTCCAGCAGGTATTCCCAGAGCCGGATGACATTGTCCTTTCTTGCTGTGATGCGCTTGATGTCATGGTAGTTCTCTGCCTCCAGCTCCCTGGCCACAGCAACCACGGCCTGTACACGCTCCTCATATGCAGCAATGTCTGTCTCAATGGCCTCGTGTTTCTTTGTGGCAGCCTCGACTGCAGGAAGGTCAAATCCAAAGTTGTCCTAAGGACAAATGCAATGGGGGGGCGGAAATAAGCTATCTGATATGAAAACAAAAATACAGTGAACAGAGCCGAGGCCTCGTGAGTCTCCCATCCTAAAGGCTTCTGGCCTTCCACCGGCCCCATGAAACTCCATTTGGGTTCAGCTGCCCTCCCCCGAAACAATCAGCAAATTCTCATTTTAAAGAGAAGGCCAGCTCATCTCTAGCACCTCACCTGAGTAGATGACAGTTTATGCTACACACCGAGGAAAAAAAGTCGGTCTTATTTATGTCATGACCAGCCTCTTATTGCCATAAGAGTGAGTTGGTTCAAGACTGAGAGGGGGCAGCTTCCCCACGATGAATGTGATTACTATGTATATCAAAAGTGTACCAATAAAATTAATTAAAAACATAAATGTGAATGGTTCACACACACTCACTGGCTCTAAACAAACTCTGGTTGGGCTGCTTCCAAATGTATGACAGGTTAGATAAATAGAAGAGAAAATATATCCGAAATCATAAACATCCTCTCTTCACGGAAAGTGGACAGGGTGACTGGACAGTTGCTTCAGCACCCTGGAGACCCTGCGCCCCCGAGTGTGGCTGACGCTTCCATACCACCCCAGGAGCGGTTTTGCTAGTAATGCTGAGGGCAGAACCTGAGACACCAGACGCTGGTTTTCACTCAGCCAAGTCTCCCTCATAGCTGCCTTGCGGTCGAATCTGCGGGCAAGCTGTTCCAGTTTCTCCTGCCTGATGAGCTCGTTCCGCAGAGCCAGTTCCCTCTCATGTTCTGCTTTTTCCAGTCTTTCCCAGGCCTGCAGAAATGGAAAAAGAATGGCTTCCTGTCATGTTCAAGGCACATTTCCTGGCGATAGCCAACAGCTAGTATTTCTCAAACTGACGGGAGAGCTTCAAAGGCAAATCCCACTCCTATTTTCACCTTCACGGACTCTTATTTTTTTCTTGCTGTAATTCTCAAGGTTTAGGTTTAGGCAAACCAAAAGACTCTGTCTCATACTTGGAAAGCAAAACAGCACACATATGGAGCAACACAACTAAATTATAAATCTCACACTTAAGAGGAAACGAGGTCATCATCTTAAATAGCTCTGGTCATATAAAAAAGATAAGTGACTTTCTTTTTTTTTTTAGGTTTTTTGAGACAGGGTCTCGCTTTGTGGTTCAGGCTGGCCCTGAGCTCAGCCTCAAACTCACATCACAGCAATCCTCCTGCCTCTGCCTCCCGAGTGCTGGGATTACAGGCGTGAACCACCATGCCCGGCACTGTGGTATGTGGTACTGGTTGCTGCTGGGTATGGGTCTCCACACCCAGTATTGTTATGTGGTTACCAGGAAATCGAACCCGGGCCCTTGTGCTTGCAAGACAGGCGCCGGAACCACTGAGCTAACTCCCCGGCCCCGATAAGTGATTTTCTTAGAAAAAAAAATTATATTATGAATCTCCCATTCACTCCATCTGGGGTCATTTTTTTAAAAAAATTCACATATCTGAATGTATCTTTAAAAATTCTGACTCATATCTCTAAGGCATCTTGCTCAATTTTTTTTAAAAAGCCCCAACAGTTTATTGATAGCAATTTTCAGTGTGTATAACTAACCACAGAATTTGAGATTTCTCAGTTTCCAGTGCTAAATAATGCCCATTATAAAATTCTCTAATTGCAGACATCCTAGGCATGATAAGGGAAAGTATTTGATAGCTTTTTTGACAGAAGGAACCAGTAACTCAAATGCATAGTTTGGAGCTTCCAAATACACAAATTAAGGTTTCACATTCTTTTTTCTATAACTTGCAATTGCCTGACTGCCTTGGACAGACGACAGAGTTAACTGAATACATACCTCTCTTATCAACAAGGCAGACAGCCTGTGTCAGGCTAGCCTGATAAAATCTAACACTGCCTCTGAAGTTCCATTAGACTGGCCTATATCAAGAATTTGCTGGACCCTCTGCCATCCCTGGCACTGAAGTGCCGCTCATCAGTTCAGCAGGGAGGGAGGGATCCTTCCATCCCTCTGTCCTTTTGGCAACGACACCCTAGTGACAGAACCTGAAGCATGCAGGAGGTTAGGGCCACATGGGTCTGCATGGATCCGTTTTACCTTGTTGATATCAGAGATGAGCTTCCCCTCACGGGGCATGTAGACCTTCTGATTATTGGCTCTCATCTTGCTTTGAATGGTGAAAAGTAGCACCTCCAAGTTCCCCTTCTCTGTAAATCTAAGCACAGAAAAAAACAGCCATAAATTTATTTACTGCATTTTGCTCCAACAAGAGGAAAAATTCATTTATCGGTGGAGGAAAAATTTCACACAATTTAAAATGTCATTTGTCTCTGGGCTGAATTTATGTGAAATTCATGTTAGACATCAATGGCTTAGTCTTTGGTCCTTACAAACCTCAGGAAAAGCCAATCGCGGTTTTTTGGTGGGGTTTTATTTGGTGGCTGGTTAGCTGCTGCTGCTGAGGTTTGTATTTGAAGGTGCCAAGGGTACGCAGTATTCTTTTATCAATCATTTAAGTCTTTGACAATGAGCAATATTATTCACAGGATGATCTAGCAAGGATTATTTCACATGTGTAGCTAATATAATTCTCAATGAGTTTCAAAGACCTCATTCAAGGAGTCAAAAATCAAATTTTGCCGAATAACTTCAGAACTGTAATAAGCAATAAATAAGGTCTATAATCTTTATTTAAGAATTACGAATTTTAAAAGTAAGAAAATTCAAATTTTGATGGTCAGCAAAACTTGACCTGAATTGATCCAAAACAGTTTATAGTCTTTATCTGACACAATAGGATGTTAATGTTTATACTGAAGTTGACTGTTGGTTACTATCTCAGGCATTCCTAGGGCCTTATAATTACAACATTTTTACTATGTATCTTTCCTGAAATCTGAAAATATGGACCAGGGAGGTAGCTCAGTGGTGCCACACCTGCCTGGCAAGTACAGGGTCCTGAGTTCAATACTTAGTACCAAAAGATGAACAAAAACAGAAACAAATCTGAGAAATATGGTTATTTTGAAAGACACTGGGCACAAGAGCTTTAGAGAAGGAACAAGGGCCTGTACCATTTCTTAGGGTGCTCATGTACACTGGGTATTATTAACAAATGCTCAGAAGGTCTGATTTATAAGAAATCTTAGGAGGCTGGGGATTTAGCTCAGTGGTTCCAGTGCCTGTCTTGCAACCACAAGGGCCCGGGTTCAATCCCCAGTAACCACATAAAATACTGGGTGTGGAGACTCACACCTGTAATCCCAGCACTCGGGAGGCAGAGGCAGGAGGATTGCTGTGATGTGAGTTGGAGGCTGAGCTCAGGGCCAGCCTAAACTACAAAGTGAGACCCTGTCTCAAAACAAAACAGAAGAATCAGATGAAAAGAGAAAGAACATAGAAGAGAACAAAACGCAGAATCAGATGAAAAGAGACAGGCCACTGATGAGATCCCAGATGTCAGAAATCTTTTCTCCCACGCTAACAGTAATACAATCTGTATCTTACTTGGGTGGTTTCTCCACAGTGCGGTAAGTGTTGAAGGCCTGAAGCTGCTGTTGAACACCAACCAGTGAATTAGCAAATTTGCGATTGTTCAGAATAATGATGGTTTGTTCAATCCACTCCAGAAGGTCAGAGGCAAGTGATTCATACTTCTCAATCATTTTTTCAGTTTCAATCGCATTGTCAAGCACCTATAAATAAGGGTTATGAGGACAACATCCAGATTACATCACCATGCAACAAAGTGATTGTGAACCTCCATGAACACATGTATCCTTAATGACTGGCTTTGGAACAGTTCCGTGACACTTTGGCACAAGTATTTTAACTCAAGGAACCATCTCCTGATCGGTATCCAGACTGCAGCTATTACTTATGAACAATGGAAGATCAACACAATTGTAACTGGTTCTGAAACCACTCAACCTCCCGAGAAAAGACTCTCAATTCCTATAGCCCAAACTCCCTAATTACTAGAGAAGCAAACAGGGTTCTGTTTAGCTTGACCCTATTCCAAGAATCTTCCGTTGCACTGCATTGGGAGGACAATGATTTGTCTAAGGTATTTTGAAAAATACAGTAGAAGAACCTCAGTCAAATGAAAAGTGAAAAAGCTTAAGACAAGAAAGGCTGAGGACAGCAGTGTTTTCTGTCTGAGGTTCCCCTCAACTCCCCTTTTAGATCTTTCAGCTTTCACCTTCCCCTCCTGTGACCCTCTGAGAAGAGGATTCTGCCTATTTGGAGAATAGGCATTTGGAGAGTCTATCCCAACAGGCTGTTTGCTATTGGTGCACCCAGGAGGATAAGGTGCTCAGCAGCAGTACAAGAATACATGGACTTTCATTATGCCTCACAACTTACTGAATTCATGTGAGCTCACCTTTCCAATTCGCTTTCCTTCAACAGCCAGGGCCTTCATCTTAGAGAAGTAGTGGTAGTAAGTCACCACGTATGTGATGATAGATTTCTCATCAGGGTGGTCCACGCTGATATCTGTAAGCCAGAGACCATGTTCAATGTCCTGCTTAGAGGGCTGCCTACCAGGCAGTTAGGTCAGTGTACTACAACTGCAGGATAGCACTGAAGAGCCCAGCACCTTTCCTTAGAGTTCTGTTGTCATTACAATATGGTGATGATAAAATCATGTTACCAATTTGTTTACCATATGAACACATGAAATGCCTTCTACAGAAACCATGTGGGTCTCTGCCTTATCCCTGCCCATAACATCAAACTGAGTTTGTGGTTCTTGAGTCCTCATCTCGGCTTACAGAGCCAAAATCTGCCTTGCTCACCCCCTGCTGGACATCGCGGTCTCTTTGTCAAGCACATGCAGTCCGTCATGGAGTCCTGACCTGACCTGCAATCGAGGCTCCTTCACTGTGCTTCTCTACTGTCCTACTCACCTTACCCACTGCCCAGCCACAACACTTTCTCCCACCTCGAACATTCTCAAAGGTACCCTTTAAGTCTGAAGAAAAGTGTAAGGTCTTTTTCGTCTACAACCTGGTTATAACTTTTCCTCTCTTTTGCCTATCCACCCATTTTTCAAATATTTACCAGTCTTTTTCTCAGTATCAATTATTGTTCTAGATAGTTCCAATTCCACACCTACTACTTTTCAGACACTATGTATCCTAACCAAACTTTACTCTTCTCTATACCAATCAATACAGCATACTTCGCAATATGTCTCCCTTTTTTTCCCTACTTCTCTATCTGAAATAGCTTTCCTCAACTCATCACTTCCCACTATCATACGGGATCCAGCTTGAAAGTTACAACACAGCCATTTCTGAATCAAATACGATAATTATCATTTTCTTCTCTGTTCCTTTTGCAATGTGCTGTAAAGTCCAGTTTGGCAGGTATCATCTATACATGATTTATCTGCTTACAAGACTAGCCCAGAAGGGAAAGAACGCTGTCTTAGACCCTTATGCTACTCTATCTCCCAAACCCCTAGTGTGTTGTCCTACACAAAGTGCTGGTTAATCAATATTTGATAAGAGGAGAATCAATGAGTAAAACAGCAAGTGTTTAAGTATGACAATAATGAGGGACGCATTTAACCTAGGACAGATTTAGAACATACGAGTCAGCTCTTCACAGACACACCCAGTACCTTTTCATTCATACCTATACCTTCATTTCCACTCTTCACCAAACCCAGCGGGAAGTGAAATTGTCGCTCTTATTTTAAACACGAGAACACCAGGGTTCAGGGCTTGGGTTTTCTCAGCCCAAGATCACCACGGAAGTCACTGGCATCAAGAGTCAGACTACAGCTATGGTTTCCACTTGAGGGTTCCTGCATGTGCTTTGTCTCACTCGAGTATACCAGAGTAGAGAAAATGGGGGACAACCAGAAAAACTGCCAGGCTTAAATGAAACCTAATAAACACAGCTGTTAACAATAGTTGGAAGGAGTAAGCAAAAGTCCAAAAAAAACTTGTTTGTAAGTATATTTTAAATAATTCTTTTGCAGGCACTGGATATCTAATAAAAGTTCAGTCCGAACTTAAGTTTGGGGCTAGAACAACTAAAACTCAAGATCAGACTCAAAAGATTTATGACATCAGCTGCTAATTTTAGTTCCCATCTTATGATCTGAAATACATTAATCCTCTTTTTATATTTGGTAGTGATTAACAGATCAACAAATGAGCAACTTATTAAAACATTTTGTTCGATTATAAAAGACGGGGAAAAAAAAGTTCTTTGTTCATAAAGAGCTAGGGATAAGCAAAATTTCTTTCCCATAGTAAGGGAGGGGGTCACTACAAAGATTTATCATAAGTCAAAGAATCTTAGTTTTCTGTTTATATTGAGAAATCATTTTAATGGGTTAGCACAAAGATAATTTTATCTCAGCTTCCTGTCATGAATGTATCAGTGAATCTGACGCATTGGAAAACAGCCTCCAACCAGCCCGGCAGCCTCTTGACCTTGACCTGCCCTTGGGGAGTCAAACTTCCTGTTGTATATTTGTTAAGAACTTTGAACTTTCACTTTCATCCATATTTTCTCTCTCTGATACTTGCTCACAGTTGAGAGAATATATGAACTTCTAGCACTACAAATAAATCTTATATTTTAGATGCTTTGGAAAATTGTTCCTTTGGGAACATTACAATGAAACCTAGACTTGGGATAGTGGGGCCTGGCCCTCAGACTCTGGGCAGCTTCAAGGACCCACAGAGCAATCAGTTCCATGCACAGAACAGACACAGTTAGCCCTAAGAAAAAACTGCGAGAGCTACTGCCTCTCCCACTTCTCTCTACCCTTTCCTGATTACACTTTTCTCATTTAACCGCTTATTTTCACGTAGGCAAACCAAGCACCAACTCCTGACAAGGCCCCCGTTTTGATCTCATCTGTTCCAAAGCCTACACCTAACAACAAGCATTTGCTTGGCACCTATGCTGAGTTGTCTACTATGATCACAGGTGCTCAGAGCCATCAGTGACTCCCCAGTGCCAGTGGAACAATCTCTACTTTAGCTTGCAGGGCCGCATTCCACTTTGCAGGGGAATTTCCTACAATATCCTAAACACAATTTCCATCAAATGTCTGGTTCTCCATTCTCCTTCACCTTTCTTCATTTGGCACTTCTGTTTCACAAGTATCCTTCTGCCTAGCCTGCCCTCTCCTTCAGACTGTTTAAATCAAACTCATCTTTCAAAGCCTTTTCTCATGTTAACCCACCCCACAAAGCCTCATGTAATTCCCATAACTAAAATTACGGTCTCTTCCTTTGTTAATTCCCAAAGCACAGTGTACAAATAAACACACTGACATTAAGCAGCTTTCACATTAACCCTTTGGTGGTAGAGAGGCTGAAGTCCCATCTTGCATCCCTATAGTCCTTACCCTCAGGGTCCAGCAGTTTAGTGAGGCCAAGGTGCTGTTCTGCGAGGTTAAATGCATTCTGCAGATTGTAGTGCGCATTTGATTTCTTGAGCTTATCAAAATCTATCAGGTCAGGCCTATGTAGAACAGATGAACAAAAATCATGGTAAGTCTCAAACAATAGTTGACCACTGAATAAACACGTTCACCATTTATTAAAACAATGAAACAGAATGCATGAATTAATTTTCTTCTTTTTTTCCCCCTAGTACTAGGAATCAATCAAACCAGGCAGGCAAGGTGCCACTGAGCTACATCCTTGGCTCAAATTTATTTATTTTGTTTGGGAAAATCTATATATTGTCTGGTATTTTCCTCATATGGAATTCAGGAATGTCCACTGTAGTGCATCAAAGGCAATGGATGTAAAAATCAAGTCATCCAGCTCTGCTGTAAAGGCCAGACACTCTATCCCACAAACACTCGACCCCACAATCATTAGCACAGTTTTTTTTACCGATGTTTGTGTATCAGTGCATTGAAAGCCATGCCGTCCCTCCAGCTAGTGGTGAAATTGTGAATGTTGACATTGGGGTAGCTGCCAAGGACAAAACACAAGAGAAAAGCAACAGGGTTAACAATTAAACTTTTATACTTTTGCTAAATGCAGTATTTTAAAACAATGCTTGTAAGTATTATAATATCCATGACAGTGAATATCAAGAAGGACAATCAAGTTGTGAGCAGTATCCCCTCAAATTCAGCTTGCTATGAAATATAAACTCATGTAGCTTCTGCTTGGGAATTCATTCTCACCAAATATGTGAAATATGTCTTAGATTTAAAATACTACTCTTAGGAAAAAATTACCACAGGCAAAATACAGCCAAGGCCTCTTGCCTCCTCTGGCTTTCTATTTTACCTACCAGGACTCATGCAGTCATTGAGATCTGAATTCTCACATCGTCTGGGAGACAAGCAAGCTCGGGCTACCTGTTTACATGACACTCAACTTTCATTTTTTTTTCACTGTGTCACTTCACTAGATGAAATTTTATAAGTACAGTGATACCTCAATTCACAAACTAAATTTTTCCCACTTCTCTAATCACAAACTGAACTGGCTGGGAACTGACTCAAATTTCCCCATAAGGTCAACACTGAACTTATCCACTGAGTTTAATTCAGTTCATGACCAACTCGGTTGTGAGCAGAAACGTGGAAGAATTAAAATTCGTGAAAACTGTACCTCCATAAAAACTTTCCTATATTTGAAACTTACCCTCAGTGAATCAACTATTCTATACCACACTGATTAACTTCTTTCTGTGATTGGTTAAAGGCTCAAACCTGACTTGACCCACTTAACAGCCCATGTAGTGACAGCTACACATGAAGCAGTTATGACTGTAACTTTCATCAACTTGATACAAGATCAGTTCTCAAAAAGACCCTATGATCCTAACCAATGTAAGAACTTTATAAGTTTAGTTGCAGTCAAATCTAGACAACTTCAGTGACCAAGAAAAAAGATGTAGTTCTCTACAAATAACTTCATTAAAATTTCAGTTGAAGACTAAATCTAGGGGTGTGATAGCAGGAGGAATGCCCAGAGTTCTAAGCTTGAACTACAGAGTGGGTTGAAGGACATCTTCATCTACATAGTGAGACCCTGTCTCAACGAAGAAAGGAAGAAAAAGAGGGAGAGAGGAGAAGGAAAACTAGGACAGAAAATGCATTAAGATTACTCTGAAATTTACTGTGTATAGCTCCCCAAATAGTAGAAATTGAAAGGAAAACTCTGAATTTCTGAAATATGGCGAGTATGATGCTTTCAGTATTCTAAATTTCATAGTATAGTGGTCTCAAGCCAGAAGTGACAGGGCATGCCTATAATTTTACCACTCTTTTAGCACTGGGGAGGATAAGGCAGGAGGACTGCCATGAGTTTGAGACCACCTGGATTATACATTGAATTCAAGGACAGCCTGAACTATGCCGCAAGATCCTATCTCAAAAAAGGAGTAAAGAACGAAACAAAACAATAGATCTCTGGAGCTTCCTTAATAAAGAGAAGGTAACTGATTAAAGAAATACATATGACAGGCCTAAAACATAAATCAGAACTCTTCCCACTCTGGGAGATAGCTGAAATGCCAACTTAGCAACTGCCTATGTGCTAACAAGATTTCTCAATGGAAGCTATGGAATACACCTGTCAACACCTTATGAGTGACGACCACAGCAGAACGCAATGCTGGAAAACACAGCTCTGACCCTTCCTTCACATTCACACTCACCCAGCCGTCTTCATCTGGCACCACAACAGCAATGCATCCTTGGCTGACTTCTTTTCTTTGTTATCTTCGGTCTCTACACTTATATCCTGGATCTAAGATTTACAAAGACATATTAGAAAAACAGGTGGATCATGACTTTTAGAGGTCACTTTTGCCCTCAAGAGATCTAACTGTAGGCTAGCACAGTGGTTCTCATAGTACATCTGGAATCTCATTAGAACCTAGAAAAATATTTGGTCCAGTTTTTTTTTTTTTTACTTAGGAGACAGGGTCTCGACTTGTTGTTCAGGCTGATCCTGAACTAGCTATGTAGTCCAGGCCAGCCTCAAACTCACAGCAATCCTCCTGCCTCTTCCTGAGTGCTGTGCTTACAAGTGTGAGCCACCATGCCTGGCACTGAAGTTTATGATTACCACGGATCGAACTCAAGACCTCGCACTTGCTAGGCTGACGACAGAACCACTGAGCTAAATCCTGCCCCTGCTCCAGTTTTTATAACCAAACAATGTTTACAATGAGATGAAGGTTTCATCGACGTGGACACTACGCACATCATTTCCTGAAAGCTGACCCAAACTCTCACAGAGAGAGCGTGTTTCATGCTACACTTCAAATGGTCTGCATCTGTAAGGCCCTCCCAGGCATATGTCCAATACTATGCATAAAACCTGCTCAGCTGGCACCACAGCCAGCCTGGGTCTGAACTGAGGCTCTATTAACAAGTAACTCAGACTCCTCATTGGAGAGATGGGCATCATCACAGCGACCTCGGAATAAATACTATTGTTTTCAATGAGATGAGGGATGTGAAGTGACAAGCTCATGAGGAGGCCCCAGAAATGTGTCTGTGGATTAGGAACCAGTTACCGTTATGTGATTTTAGATAAGTACTCCAAGTACCCTTTTGTCTGTTTCTTTCATAAATTAAATTGGGATGGGGGTGGGTGGGAGAGGGATGGTGTCAGCCTAGGACAGTGGTGGAGAATCTATGACATGTGCCACAACGCGCACAAAGAGCCGCCTTTGTTGGCACATGAGCCAAGTTGCCCTAGCCAATGCTGACAGACTATCAACATGCGTACAACAGCAAAGATCACATTAACTGTGCAAAATCATGCCAAATGGAAACTTATCTTTCAATAAAAAGGTGTTTGTATCATTGAAAGCTCTATTATCGTGTTTTAAGACAAAAGCTGTTAATGTATGAGTTGTTTTTTCTAAACTAAAACCTCAGGCAGTATCCAGTTTAATTGCAGTGCTGGCACTTTGTGTAAGCAAGCAGGTTTTTGAGTTACAGTTTGAGTGCTCTGTCCCTAAAAGGTTTATCATCACTGGTCTCAGAGGTTTTCTTTCCCCTTCTGGAGCTAACCATTCCAAACTTTTCTGCCCTACTTGATATGAAACCTCTCTCCTTTCAATCTACACAGAGCTTCCAGATTTTTTTTTTTTTTTGAAAAGAGAAGTGATAAAATATCTACATAGATTAAAAAGTTATATACTCAAGTAGGAAAAAAATACATAACAAAACATCTGTAGTTTAAATTTTGGTAAGAATGTGAAGTTTGCACGTGCACAAACCCCAACATCTTATGAGAATCATTAGTTCATGTGTAGAAAGCAAATATGGAAGAATAACCTTCATTCACCCATGACAGAATCACAGGGAAGGGCAGGCTGAACTCTACTGTCTGATTTCTTATGCTTCTGCTGTTGGACATACTAATACACAAACCAGTTCTACATAATCTTCTGCAAAAGAGACCACTCTCTGCTGACTAAGCAAACTCAAAGACTCACAGTTTCTCTCACTAACTTTTACTCTCTAAAGGGACAACAGCATAAAACCTGTATCACTATTACTATGTAATGGATTTTTTTTTTTTTTAAGGTTTTTTTTGAGACAGGGTCTCGCTTTTGTAGTTCAGGCTGGCCTTGAGCTCAGCCTCAAACTCACATCACAGCAATCCTCCTGCCTCTGCCTCCCGAGGGCTGGGATTACAGGTGTGAGCCACCACATCTGGCACTGTGGTATATGGTGCTGATTGCTGCTGGGCGTGAGTCTCCACACCCAGTATGGTATGTGGTTACCAGGGGATAGAACCAGGGTCCTTGCGCTTGCAAGACAGGCGCTGGAACCACTGAGCTAAATCCCCAGCCTGTAATGGATTTCTTTATTTTCTTTTTTTTTTTAGGTTTTTTGAGACAGGGTCTCACTTTGTGGTTCAGGCTGGCCCTGAGCTCAGCCTCCAACTCACATCACAGCAATGCTCCTGCCTCTGCCTCCCGAGTGCTGGGATTATAGGGGAGTGTTGGGATTACAGACGTGAGCCACCACGCTAGGCACTGTGGTATGTGGCACTGGTTGCTGCTGGGTGTGAATCTCCACACCCAGTATGGTATATGGTTACGGGGGATCGAAACCAGGTCCTTGTGCTTGCAAGACAGGCACCAGAACCACTGAGCTAAATCCCCAGCCCTGTAATGGATTTCTTTTATGCACACAGAGGACAGGGCATGCCCTGAAAGCAACAGGCACAAGTGCTAGGAATTTAAAAGGAGACTATGTATTCACAAGCTCGGTGAAGAGGTCTCTGTGGTTACACAGGGAGGTTTTAACGAGAACACCGAACATGAGCTGGACCTTAACTGATACAGAATGGATTTTCAGTAGTGATGATTCCAAAAGCTTCTGGAAGAAGCTGAGTCTTCTTAAGATCCCAACACTGCACACCTCACACTAGTACCAGCAGCCTTTGCCTCTTGCCTCAAAGGGAAAAAGCCTGCACCAGCATTTACAAGTTAAGTGTAGAAAAAGGCAAGCTGTCAGGAAGCTAATTAGTCAATGACTCAACCTCGTTCATGCTGAGAATCCTAAAAAAGGCTGTGTATGCCAGCTCCTTGACTTGCGCATGGACCTGCTGTCAAAAGAGAGGCCACAAGCCACAATCAGGATGCCCTTCCATGCTCTGATTACCAGAGGTCAGAGGCAACAGAAAAAAAGTGCTTTACTCTACTAAATTGGGGTGAGGCTCAAAATTTCACCTCTTCAGCATATGTAAGACTCAGGAGTTTAATGGCTTTATTCCGTTTTCAAATTACTCCCAGAAGTAGATGACAGAAACCTACCTATGACTTCGGCTCTGAGGAGAAAAAGACCTTGGTTGCTGCAATTAACTCTATTAAGGATATCATTATCAACAGTGGTTCCCTCCTTAGATATACTTAATTAGAATCACCAAGGTAAGACCCAGGAAACTAAATTATTAAAAAGCTTTCCCAGCGGAGTCAGATGATCAGTCAGGTTTGGGAAGCAGCCAATCTGGGAGCTGTTTCTTTCTGTAACCCCATTTTAGCTTCCTGCTCCATCCTCACACACATCCACAACCAGAACCTTGTAAACCAAAGACTAATTCTAGGGCAAGTGAGAGAGAAAGAGGATCAGTCATAGGTGGATTTCAGTGACTCAATGAGAAAACAAAGCTATAGCTTGACTTTTCTTTTTGTGTGAAGTTTTTTATTTACCCAGGAAAATCAATCAGATCCTTATCAGAGGGGCAGAACAGGAAGCAAAGAACACAGTCACCCAGGAGACAGGACTGTGAGGATATTTGCTTGCAGAGTAACTTGACACCAGGGTAAAAAGCTGTTCCTACATTTCAAATTTTAATTGAGGAGCAAGAGCTTTAAGCTTGTGCCTGGAGATTCAGGCCTGAAGTGCTTGATTCTCAAATACTGAGCTCTTTCTCCCAAGGGGAAAACCCCAGGCAAGGCTCCAAATTTCTGAGAATCCTCAGTCTCCTCCTAAACTGAAGAAGGATTTGGACAAAATGACCTTGAGGATATCTTCTGACTTAAAAATATTTCTGCACCTACAACCTCCCCCCAGAAATAATAATTAAAAAACCATAAAATTATCACAGCTTCACAACATAAAGATTTTGCTCCTTCTCCCTGAGAAGTATTTCCAAGGGAAAATGAGAAGGTGCAAGTGGAAGCCACATACACGCCATTACCTTAAACCATTTCTCCTAAAAATATTGTATAACGTGCCACAATTTGTTGAATCTTAGTCACCAGCCAAATCCTTATACTTTTGTTCCTGAATGCCAAGTGGAAGAGACCAAACTATCAGAGGCAGAGTCAGGAAAGTGGTGGGCCGGGATGTAACCAGAAAACCCTCATTACACTGACTCATAAGGAACAGGAGGCGGAGCCTATCAGGCATAGGCAAAGGCAGGAAGGCTTGTAGCCTCCTTGAGCCTCCAGAGCCACACTCAGCTCTGAGGAGGAACGTGATACCCGATGTCTGTACACTAACTCTAAGATGTGGTTGCAACCTGCTCTTTCTGGTCCCTTTGGAATGGAGAGGCCAGCTCCGTCAGGATGCTGACACCCAGGACGTCCTACTCTGTGCTGAGCAGCAGCAGCAGCAGCAGCAGCCCCTTGCCTGGATTCCTCACCTGGAAGCGCAGGATGATGGTCCAGATGAGGCCGAGGGTCAGCCGGTGGTTCCCATCCACGATGTCATGGGAGCCCATGTTCTCAAGATGGACTCTCTGTTCCTTCAGGAACTGAAGGGCTTTGTCCACATTCTCCAGACAGTGGATGCGCATTCGCCCCTTGGTGGGTTTAGGCTGAAAATGAGAGAGCGGAGGAGAAAACCATCATGTCAGAGGGCAGAGGACCCTACGAATCTCATGCATGCATCGTGCAGTGCTCTCCCACCCAAACCAAGATTTAAAAAGCCTTATGTGCTCAACTGGCCCAGAGGCAGTACTTACCTGACAGTCTTAGGAAAGCGAAGTTTACTTAAGGAGATGGTAATTACTCTTCAGGGTTTAACATGGAACTACACAATTTACAACGAGCACCAAAAAGGAACTTTACAGAAAAAACAAACCCACTTTTCACAGAGAATTTCAGTGCTACTATCCACACTTTTTACAGATGTGTGACGCGACACTTGTGAGAAATTTCTGATTATTATAAATGTATACAAGAAACATTCCTTCCTTTCATCCAGATATATCAAAAAAATCAAGAGATTCTTGGAAGGTGAATACTTTAAACAAAAGATACAGAAATACAGGTGTATATATAAAAATAAAATATACACACATATGTCTACCTACTATATACCATCTATGTGCTGTATTTACTATAATGTATCTACTATAGCTACCTAATATATATGTATGTTATATATCTAGGAATGTTATCTGACTCTGCCTATCAGAAGAATGCACTTGGCTTGGTTGACCACTGTCCAAGGCCCCTGCTTCTCTTGGGCCATCTCACGATGCCTCACCCCTTGCAAGGATCTCATCAAGGTAAGTCTTTCCTTCTTGAAGATATTTCCAATCATTTAAGTTCTTGTTAGGTCTCTTCCCTCAAAACTCTATACACTGATAGTACTGAGCTAATGAGATAAATAAGCATTACCTATATTTTTACTACTTCTTAAAAATTTTTCTCCAGAGCTGGAGATGGAACCCTCTCCTAATACACACTTGGCAAATGCTCTTCTACGAAGTTACACTCCTAGCACTGTTGTTTCTTCCACCTCTCTTACTACTTTCAATCTGACTGCTGGCGTGCTGAGGAGGACAAGGCTGATGCTTTCTGCTATGCACAGGAGATGTGCATAGTGAATTGAACATCCACAGGTGAACTAGTTTCACGACAAAGGAAGCCAGTGTCAGCCTTCCACTAAAATCTTGTCCATTTCTTGATTTTATCTCAGCTTGGTAAATAAGGACACAGAAAGAAAAAATGTGTTTGACATTGAGGAAATAAGATTAGAAGCTAAGGCCTTACCACATGTGATAAATTCTATTTTCAAGTAATAGTAATGAAAAAAGATATACTTCTAAAAATCAGGGAGTTCACATTATGACAGATCTTTACATTAAAAAGTGGGAAAGGAAATATCTTTTCTTTGGAAATTTCAAAAGTAATTTAATTCAATATGCCAGAAATGCTCAGTGAAGGATTGCTAAGGAAAGGATTTTATTGCCCTAAGACAGGTGTGTGGATTCTGCTACAAGGGTTTCTGGCATTTCATTCAGAGGTCTTTTCCCCTCCTCTCAGGATCTGTGCACTAGACAGATGAGACAATGAGCTGTCTGCCTACAGGTGCTGGTTCCTGCAGGGCAAGACTAAAGCAATCCACTAGTAGCAGTGGCGGCAGCAGCAGACACTCTGAAGTCTACCTCTTGCACTGCAGAAAAAGTTACTGCATAAGTGAAAGAGAAACAGATGGCTGGGGAAGAGAATGAAGAATAAATGGGGCGGTCAGTTCTTTCCTAGCTTTTACCCAGTGTAACATAAATAGACTTGATCCTTAAAAAGTCCAGATCTCAAACCATTTAGACTGGTTCACATTCAAATGAATGTGACAGGAAAGAAGGAAAGTCTTTCATTTTCACGGGAACACAGAGAATGAAGAGGTGACTAAGGGATGGTGATAGTGCTTTCCTACAGCCTGAAGAAGTATGATGAATGTCTCAAGGATCCCATACTGATGTTGACTGGCTGTGCCTAATGAGCTAAAGATGGTTCATTCCAGACCTATGTACAGTTCAAGAGCCCAGCAAGGGCCAGCCATTAGAAACACAACATGAGACAAGGAAATAGAAATAAAAATGGCAGACAAACCCCCTCTCTGGCCAATGATCAGACATCTTCAAATGGGTAGGCAAAGATAATCCTGCCCAAAATCAAAAGAAAGAGAAAACGGTAAAAAAAAAAAAAAAAATTCCTGCATTTCCTTCAAAATCATACCAAGATGGAGAGGGAACCCTTTTCTTCCAGAGGATAAATGTGTATGGTATTTCTGTTGTTCTACTGTTCCTGGACGTTACATTTTTTAAAACATCAAACATGACCAAACCAGATGCGGAGAATATGCTTTTCTTGTACAATCTGGTATAGAAAACGGTGATTCCAATGCTCAAGTTACAGTATCTATACTTCCTAGCAAATTGTTGCTTTATTTCTCAACTGTTTGCCTGTAAAATGGGGATAACATTGACAACTGTTTCTTTTAATTTTTTGAAGAATCTCCATACTGCTTTCTGTAAGTAATTTTACTACTTTACATCCCCATCAACAATGTAGAAGGGTTCATTTTTCCTAACAATCTCATCAGCATTTGCTGTTTATGAAATCCTTGGTAAGAGTCACTCGTAGTGTCAATGTTGTTTTTCTGTATTTCTCTAATGACCAAAGGTGATTGGTTATTTTTTCATGCACTTACCCACTTGTACTTCTTCTGTTGAGAAGTGCCTACTCATTTTAACTGCCCATTTTCTGATTTGCTCTTTTATTGTTGGTGCTTATTTTTACAAAATTCTTTATATATTCGACATACTAGTCTTTTATCCAAGGAGTAAGTGATGAAAATGCTCTCTTAACTTTTTATGCTGACTCTTCACCATGTTGCTTTCTTTGCTGACCAAATGCTTTGACCTGATGTAACTCTACTTGTTGATTCTTGACATATCTCATAAACTGATTCTGTTTATCTAGTGATTATGTCTTCAAGAATCTCATCAATTCTTTCAGAAGATTCAGTGTTTCTGCTTTTATATTTGGATCTCTGACCAATTTTTTTTTT